>JAQFYP010001644.1:0-14805 GCA_034694865.1 Bilobella braunerae
TAAATTTTGGCGCCTAACGACGAATTTTTATCGTTGTTGATTTCTGTAGATACGGGGTTTTCAAGGGAAAGCATTCAATTATCTGAATGCTTAGCTGATAATGTGATAACCAATGTCATAACCAATAAGCGTCAATTACGTGTCCTAAGTCCCTTAGTGATGTTTCCGTCATCGACAGATATTGTACTCATCTTCGAAAAATCATTTCGAAGGATAATCATCCGCACCTAATTTTATATTAAGAGTTTGATAGCGCTCCGTTTTTTATTCGATTATACATGCATGGTTTGCGGAGTCATTGTAAAGCTAATATGCATGTTGCAATCTTCTTTTTACCAAAATGAGTAATGTTTTATCAGGGCTAAGTTCAACTGTAATTGGAATTATGCTAGGGCTTGAAGTATTTAAAGCTCTAACAAACGTATTTATATATGAAAGCCAAAAATACCCGCCCTAGGACCAGAAGATTTTGTTTTTAATTTTTTGATCCTCCAGTTTTAGGACGGACTTGTTTGGCTAGCCTGAAGTCTAATAACTTAAGTGTTAGATATAGTCACCGTGGAGCTCATGATAGCCGTCGTACAATATTATTATTATTGCAGTACCGATATATTTAGCGGCTGATAATCATTTTCCAAAAAATTTGCTACTTTTTTTATAATTCTTATACGATTTAACACGTAGAAATTGGGGATTGTAAAATTTGTTATTGTGCAAGTAATCAAAATAATTTTACGATAACCCCACTTGGAATCGTCCATTTTTCTGTGTTAAATCCCATAAAAATTCAAGAAAATAAAGATTCATGAAATTCATAAAAATTCTCCAAATGGATATCATCCGCCAAATTGACCATAAAAGCAATGTAATATGTACTTAACAACATACATAACAAATCGTGCCGATTGGCTTGTACAGGCTGACAAGGGTGCATTTTTAGAGGACTTGCAATATATCACGGGGCACTCACGAGGAATGTCTGGAAGACCGGCTTAGGAGGGGCTAGTTTTACTATAGTGTATAGTACATAAAAATATATTCAATAATTGTAACGTATGTTGAGGTGAAGTAAACGAGTGATAAGGTAACTCCAATGAATCATTATAGCAAAGAGGAAATTGAATTTATCACGTAATATACTGAGAACTTGTGCAATTGTGCAATATTTTGTGGAATTTTGAACTTTAAATGGTATTTAGACTTAACGGTGTCAAATGTACAGAGCGTTCCAAAAGTGAAAGTCACGTTGTCCTTTTGTCTTTTGAAAAAAATAGGCTTTTGATCGTAGGATTATCTAAATCAGGTAGAAATTGGGTGGAGATGAAGAACACAGAGATTTGAAATTTAAGAAATTATTTCATCTTATTCAAAGATAATTCAAACAACACCTTTAATCCTCTCTTTTAAAGCACTTTAATGAGGCATAGTTTTATTCCAAATACATTGAATGTGACATTTCATTTTCAATTATATTATTCTATGAATATTTTAAAGCTCTACTAAACGAATTATATAGAAAAGCGCAAAATGCCAGTCATAGGACCGGAGGAGTTTGGTTTTAATTTTTGGGTCTTAACGTTTTGGATGGATTTGTTTGACTAGCCTGTAGTCGAATTGAATTATTACATCATATACTGAAAACTTGTGCAAATTGACTATTTTGTGGAGTTTTAAACTTTAGACTTAAGGGGCTGTACTCTGAAAATTTTCTACTGAAAGGTTGAAAATTCAAGTGAAATTGCAAAATTAAGCGGCAAAAGATTTTGTCCTCCATAAACATACATTTTAGCTTGTGAGACAAATGAGAGCTCAGTAGGATGTTACCGATGCTTTTAATTGCTCAATTAAAATTAATTGCAATTACAATTAATTACAATTACAATTAATTTGCTCTAAAATAGCACTAATTAGGTTTTTGTTGGTTGAAATTAATGGTTTTGGTATTATTTTCACATCGACCTGTGCCTCATTTTTCTTCTTATGGAAACATAAGCTTGACGACTAAATTTTATGATAATTCAATTTTCCGTATTTACATCAAGTCATTGAAGCTTAGTTCCTAATCAGAATTTTTTTTCAAAAATGATGAACTAGTTAAATAAAAGCGTTTTAGGCCCCGTGTACCTAACAAGGAGTCAAAAACTTGTGCAGATTCAATTCAAATTGCAAGGCGCAGCGGCGAAGGGTCTCTTTTCTTTCCGTAAGCATATAGTTGACTTTGTGAGGCAAGTGACAGCTCAGCAGGACACTAGCGATTTTGTATCGAGATTGCACGACAATTTGTGGCCCTTCAAAAGTACGCTTAAGTGGGCGCTAGATTCTGCCTTATCAGATGTCAACCACTTTTATCTCACGTTCTGGACAAGGACAATTGAATTATGCTCAACAGCAATTTATGACACTAAAACGCTACTTTGAAAAAGTATGCGGGAAGAATTCAAAAACTTACGTATTACGTAAAACTTATTTTTTGTTAATATAATAATAAAATATGGCATAAAGAAATTGATCAAAATATTACAAAATCCTTGCTTTAAAAGGTTATTGAAGAAATTTCTTGAACTTGCACTCTGCCTCATTTTGATAATGCCTAGATCAGTACCAGTCTTTTTTTTTCAATTCACAATTTTCTTCAATGACAAGAACACAAATCTAAAAACAAAGGGCTCTCTTTTATTATAACTTGAATTCTAAACTAGATTTCAAAAACAGTCACCTTCCGCTCTTTTCAAAAATAATCGAGATGTACCCTTAGGAAACTGCAAAGGCTTACCCTTGAGGTCAATTGAGCAAAGAAGACGTTATAACTAGTTGTACTTTGTACGCATATTCAAAAATACAAATATGAAGATAGCAACGTTTTTATCTTGTTTTTTTTTCAAGTTCCGTGAAAAAGGAACTCCTCAGCCCATTGATCAACCACCACTTTTTGTACAACTTAAATTTGGATCACTATGGGAATCATACATGATATTGACCTCATCTCACGCACCGCAACTTTGATGCGATCAACAATTTTAATGCGATTTTAGAATACCCAACATTCCACACATGTTACAGTAACATTAGTTCAAACTATTTTGCCATCACTGTTTCTTTTGGTGGAATTCAGATTTAGAATTTCTTTTGGATACATCTCATATTGCCGAATGTTTCAACAGCTAAAAAATGCATATTTCTACAAAACTGTTATTCAATTCCGAATTTAACTGTACAGTTTTCTCAACGTTCTAAGAGCCCGTGAAGGGACGCAACTCTCAAACTATTGACTTGGCTCTTAAGTACCCTCAATAACTTCCCCTGCGAGATATGCTCTTTATCACCTTGACAAAATATAAAGTCTTCGATGTTCCATTGTCACCAGCTTTGTTTTGAGTTTGAACTCACTCTGACTTAAACCAAACTGATTTTACAAACTTTACAAACTGTTTTTATTGGAGATTAAAGTCTTAACAGTACACCAAATAAGTAATGCTGTGCGATTTGTAGTTAGCGTCAAAACTTGATATTTAGTTGTCGGTATAAAATATTGCAATTAATAGATTAGAAATTTCGAGAAAATATTCTTCTCAGATTTGTACACAGAGAGACTTGTATTTCTTCGGAAGTCTCAATAGGGACTGCGGGCTTACCGCCGGCTCACAGTAGACCCCTAATATATCCAACGTATAGTAAGGCAAGATCTTCCTTCGCCTCAAATGCAACAGTTTGCAACACGAAGAATCTCCGTTTTTAAAGCACAACAGACTTTAAGGGTACCTAAAACTCTTTCAATACAAGTGCCCTTAACCCTTTAACTGAGATTTAATGAGAATAAAATTTACCACAAGTATCATTACCATCGTCATTATAATTTTGGTGTTTTAGTCATGATTTTTAAGTTTAGAATAAATACGTACCTAGTTAGTAAGTGATTGGAACTTCGCATTATGCCATTTAAGTTAGCGCGGGTAATAATTGACCGCGATCACCGCCGTCATTTACTTTAAGTAAAACGCATTGTAAATTGGCTTGATGCGTCTGGTCGCCAACTGACACATCGTGTTTTCTTGAGACTTCAGATTTTGCCCTGTACAAATGGCTTGTTCTGAGAAGGTAACAATCTCCAAACTTGTTTTTGAAACTAAATTAGACAAACAACATCATCGTTACAAAAATCAACATCTTTCAAAAAAATCTCTTCGTAAAGAAACTGGTTTTCTAAAATATTCACATACTTCAAAATATATTTTCACATATTATTAGAAAAAACAACAACTTTGTTTTAGAAGACGGAAAACTATTTTCTAGAAAACAACCAACCTTAGAAATCTTTGGAAATGTCACAGTTCAGAGCCGTTTTAAAAATAATATTGAGCATTCGTCCTCCAACTAAATCCAACTTTCAAGATAGTACCTCGTACTGTTTTTTTTTTTTAAATTTTAGAACATTGTATTTTTTAAACAGTTTATTTTTAGAACAAGATTCCGTCTCGATATTTGATGCTATATGCTAAATTTGGTAATTTGATTTTTAGCATTTTTTTTTAATTAAAAGCAAGTTTTCCAGTCGAGTAGAAACTTTAGTCTTCATTTGACCAGAAATTGGAGACTGTTTCTCTTGTTCAAATAAAGATTTAGAACAAGAACCAAACAAAGGAAATTTTGAAGTGGAACTTGAAGAGGGCCCTGAAACAAAAGGGGCCCAAAGTGTCCTAATCAAATTCCTGGAGAAACTGGAGAAAATGAGTCTTGAGCGCAACCTGACCTCTTTAAGAATATGTAATTCTCACTCTTACACCAATTTGGACGTACCAGTTTACGTTTTTATATAAATGTTGGATTTTGAGGCCCTTACGGAAGCGAGCCTTGGAGGGCCTAAGGGGGCTCTCGCTCTTTTCCTTTTAAGGACCCTGGAACTATTCCAGGTGAAAATGAAAGGTGCGTCCTTGAGTGGTGGTCCAGAAGTCATTTGTGATTGGCTGTCAGCATCATTTGAAAGGGTTAGTGTTTCTGTGCTTTCAAAGTGTCAATCTGGAAACATCAGGAAAAGTCAAGGTATCCACTTCAAAAGAAAACAGAAGTAAAACTTAAGTGTTGACTTAGGTGTACCAATAATGAAAAATCATGTTTAGAAAAACTAACTTTTACTTTTCTAAACAACTCTTTGAAAGAGTGATTGACAGGCGGGAGTGCGAGAGAAAGTTGAAAATGGATACCTGGAACAGAAAAGCCGACAATGTACAGAGCCATTTTTTAAAAACTTGAAAACTTCAATTTTCACAACAATGTCTTCATCCGAGACCCCCTGTTTCATAGTAAAACCCGCCACTCTTTTACTTTTCAAAACGGCAACTCTTTCGTTTGTTTACAACTCAATAATCATAAAATGCTTCAGTGCCAATTTCAAAATTCTTATTATTCGACTCCTTGATACTACGCTATTATTAATTATTTTTCAAATACAATTTAAACTATTATAATATTTAAAAAAATATGCCTTTCAACAATCATAATTTTAGTGTTTTTCAATATGTTTCTCTCAGAATGGGCAAATGGCTTTATGTAAAAAGCTATGTGAAATTTCCGTACTTAAGAATCGCACGGTACATATGATGATAAGATTTAAAAAAATGTTAAATAATCATAATTTCAGTTTTTTTTTGTGTTCCTCTCAGAATGTACAAATGGTTTTAGTATAAAGTCATGGAGAAATCTCGGTACTTAAGAATTGCACGGTACATATGATGATAAAATTCATCACCTGTATCTTTTTTTCTACTTTTCAACTTAAGTTTGTCATTATTTCTGGAATTATGCCTCATTCTTTGTCTCATTTTCGGTGAAATAGCAATTGCAAAAAATTGCAAAAAAGCTCATTAAAGCTATGAATCAGGTGCAAACGCGGAATTCTGCATTTTTTTAAAAATAAAGTTGTTCTTTGCGTTTTGCATTTACGTTTACGTTGATTGGCATCAGAGCGGGTGTACTTTTGACAGTCCGTGAATTAAGCTGTTTAAAATAGCCGCCCTTTCCTTTGCCAAATGAAGCACTTGAGCCCTTACCACCGTTAAGTGGTTCAAAACGTTTTTTTTTTAAAAATCTGGTTAGAACGGTTTCAGTTTGTTTAGCATCTATTTGCATGTTGGCTTTCAAAAGAGGGGCTTTCATGTAGCGCAGATGCGTGGGCGGTGGCGAATCCATGACAGTTGATGGGGGCCCTTGTCAATCAGAGAGGCCTTTCAGCCCTCACTTCCTGGGCCCTTCATATCCACATAAAATTTAAGGCCTCAACCCTTTCCCAAGGGAACCCTCCCACCATCTAAGGAAGTTTTTCCAATTAAAGAATGCCCATCATCAGCGGCGGTTGATTTTGAAAACAACTTGCAAAAGGGCCCAACGTATATTTGAAAATTAGGCGCTTTTCGAAGTAAAAAAAAAGCTGTCAAAATGCAAAGAAAAGTTCTTCAAAAATTGTTTTAAATTTTAAATGTTAATTTAAATTTAAATTTAAATTAGTTTAAACATCGGCAAATTGTTTAAGCTTTAGACAAAAGAAAAGGGGACCACAAAAATGTGGGTTTACCTTCATTGTTTTTCGAATGTAAAATGATAGCACACCAAAAACTGCTAAAATTTGAATTTTGGTTCATTTAGGTCAAAAGCAAAAAAATCATATTTATATTTATATAAATATTTATATTCATATTTAATTATTAAATGTATTTAATTTGGTTATTAAATTTCATAATTTACATAAATGTTTGAAATTTCCACTTGTTTGGGAAACTCTGTATGACACTTGACAAGTAGGAAATGGTATTGTTCCTGACATAATGCTAATTTATAGGCCATAAAATGCTGTACCAGAGCGTTTTTCGACGTTTGTTTGTGTAGTCTGACTAACAGTTTCTTGAGTGTTCTTGACATTAAGGCAAGGGAAGGTGAGATGCGTTCTGGAAGAAAACGTAACGTCAAAATTTATTTGACGCAAAAGTGACGCAGATCTCTAGAGGTTAGACAATTTCTTTGAATTTTAGAATTTAAAATGAAGCGAAGCGTAGGTGTTGAGAATGCATAATTAACATTAATTGAGTTTTTTTTTAAATGTGCCTGGAATTTGTTAGAACAAAGTTTTTTTAGTACACGATTTATTCGGAAAAAAACAACTTTGAACAAAAAGTACCATATATCTGGTTCATTAGCTGGAAATACCTTTTAAGCGTAGACATAATTTGCAACAAGCGTCAAAACGACAAAAATGAAACGATAGTGTCATTTTCAAGAAACTTGAAAATAACAGCATGAAACAACTTGATGAAACTACTCAAAATATACCGTGCGATTTAAAATTACTTGTGTTAGTTTGTGAAAGCTTACTGATTAATAAAATACAAAATAATTAGAAATATTAGATCTACTTTAAAAAAAAATTACACCAAAGACACTACTATAGACAACATTTTCATAAGTGACAATTTTTCTGAAGGACGCAATAACGAGAGCCCAGCAGTGACACGCCTTGAGAGTGGGCCCTTATCGTCCATGGGCCTTTGGTGGCGTCGACGTCATTTTCAGTGTCATCGAGTCTCCGCGTCATGGGCCCATTGGGAGAAGGCAGAGGGCCTTGAAGCAATTCCATTCTCTGAAACATAAAATGTGCTGCGTCATTAATGGTTACTGCGGAGGGCACTTGGACCATCTTCTGAAATTGTTGGTTAGATAACTCCTCAAGTATCAAATGTAAAGTGTCATGTCCTAATGGCCCTGACATACTGACAATGACAGTTGACGTTGACAAGGGGCGGAGCTAAGGGCTCTTTTTTAAAAAGGGGACTTAAAATTCCACTCTTAATTAATTGAAAATTTAACTAATCACTTAAATAAAACAAAAAATTCAGCAGATATCAAACAGAAATTTAGAAAAATTTATAAAACAAAAAAAACACTAAAAAAAAATTACGGTCGATAAACTTCCAAAATTTAGGATACTTTGAAATCATGTACACTTAAAATGCATTTGAAACCACTTAAGTACTCTCTTTCATTCTATGAAATTCAATGAATGTTCTAAGGATTAGTCATTCAAATCTAATACAATAATCGCCCTCTTTGTGTAATCTAACAACTGTATTTTGATCTATTTTCAAAGTTTTCAAAAAAAAGGGTCCCTTCAAAGTGTCCTAAAATTTTAAGAGCTTGTTTTTTGCGCTGTGGACTTAAACTGACAGTTAGGGCTTCAAGGTACGTTGCCACAAGTGCCTTACCTTAATCGTTGCATAATTACCTCAGAAACAAGACCAAAATGGGCATTTTCATGTTTGCGGAATGCCGCCGCGACTCTCAATCATTTAAGAAACAAAAAACAATTTTGAAAACAAATATTGAAGTATTTTCAACATGCGTGTTGAACATGTAACATATGTTTAGCATTGCGACTGCGCATCCACCGCCCAAAGAAGGAAGGCATTTCCAGGCAGTAGCAATTATGTCCTTGAGGCTAAGCAGATTCTGATTATCAGCTGCTGACAGAATCCTGTCTGAGGTAGTTGAAGGGCTCCTATGTGCTAAGGGCCCTTATTTGAAGAGGTCAATTTCATAAAGTTTTGTCCTGGAGGGAAATTGGATAATAACTATCATCAACCCAATTTCGATGTCTTTCCTCCACAGGCTCAATTTCTCGACAATTTCTTGAAATTTTTAGTTTTCATCATAAATTTCTTTAAATTTCAGTTTCCAACATAAATTTGGTTCAATTTTTTAAAATCATGAAATTATTTGAAATCCAACGAAAACAGAATTTTTGTTTTCAGGAATGTTTTTTTTTCTGTTTAACTTAAATTCCACACTAAATTACTCCCTGTGCAAATGTAGTTTGAGAAGCTATTTGGCAGTTTTGAGCCGCCGACCGTTTGAATCGACCGTTGAGTAATTATAGTAACCCTTTTTCAATTTAACAATGAAAAATTATTCAAGAATCGTACGGTACATGGATCGGAGAGTGGTTTGAGTAAAATTTGTAAAACTTTAAAATTAAAAAAAAAATGGTTTTGTATTGCTGAAGTACTAACGGGGGAACCCAATTAACGAATGTCAAAAAGAACTTTTAGTTTAAGTTTATTTTTTAAATTGTATAGCCAAAAGGCAATTTTTAAAATTCATTACATTTAGAACACACAACCTACTCCTCGTCTGGAAGTCTGTTTAGAACAAACTAGCAATTAAATCAGACCACGTGACTTTCAAGACGCAGTTAATCAAAACACAAGATAAATATCTCATCACATTTCCAAAAATGAAGGGAAAATTTAAAGAAAACGCCCATGTCTTCATCCCCTGACATCCGTTTCAGACCGTCAAAATTTTATTAAAATGAAACGGAAAATTACTTTTACTAGTCTCGTTAGTCGTTAGTAATGAAAATTCAATTATTCAAGTTTTGATTTCTAAAAAATTGAATCCACTTTAGGTGATTTTGAAGTCATTTTCAGTACATGAAATAATGAACCTTAATTTAAGATTCTAGTAACATTTCCTTTTGAGTTGTATTTAAAGTCGTTTCCCAAAAAGTCTTCCGATGACGTTGACTTGTCTGTGCATTGTCTGTCATTTCTCTATCGCTAATCAATTTGACACAGACAAATGACACGCGTTTTAGAAGTTGGAAAGCATCTTGTTCTCGCAGTCGCTAATGCAAACAGCCTCCATGCGCCTCATTAGGCAGTCGACAGGAGACGATATTTCAAAATAATTTGATGTCAAGTCAAAATTAATTGTCAGTTGACAACTGTAATGGGAAAAAGAACAGGTCATGAATAAAACCTTTCAGTCACGTGACATTAAAAATTTATTTGTCACAAAACTATTCGCCGAAATGTTATACACCTAATTGCATTATTTACCGTGTAGCGGCAGTTACCTTTTTTTTTTTACTAATGGCTTGAAGGATTTTTTTAAATGTAAATTTTTATTAATCAGCTATTTTTTTAAATACCAAAATTGATTTTATAACTGTGTATAACTGCAAAATGTCTCTAAAAATACGTAACTAAAAATACGAAATGAAAAATTTTGCAAGTAAAGCACGATTTTTTTTAGAAATGCCGAGCGTACTGATGATTTGATTTAGTTGTAAATCCTTAAAGGATTAATATTTTTCATCCTTAATGCATTAATATCTTCAATTCTTAAATGGACCTCTTTTCATGAGGATACTTGTCCAGCATCCAGCATCATCAAGGAATCTGGAGGTATAATCATATTTCGTAAATGAGAAGTGTCCCTGGAGTGAGGAGCGGTTCCTCTATTAAAGACAAGGGCCTTGCATATCCAAGTACTTGATACTTTAGTGGGAGCCCTTAAAGTGTCCTCCTCCCTTGACAATGGGTCCTTCCAGCCCTGCCCTGCTCACAGCATGTCAAATGCTGCTGGAGCCTTCCAGCGTCGCTGCCATAATTGTAAAGTTAAAGCCTCCAGTGGCGCTGAATACTTGTTTTGCAGGGCAATTTGTGACCCTTCAAACCAACATTGTGCGGGCGCTAGATTGCTGCGTTATCAGTTGTCAAGTACCCTTACCTCAAATGCTGGACAATGACAATTGAATTATGCTGGACAGAAATTTATGATGCTGGAACCATTTTCAGAATTTTAAAAAAGGGATTTCGTGCTTACCGATCAAGAAACTACTCATAAGTTAAATTGACAGGGCTAAATTCAATTTTTTTTTTAAATTTTCTATTTCTTTTTTGTTTTAAAAGGAAGAAAATTTTGGACAATGTGTTTTAGTAAATAATAATATTTAACTTGAAACGTTACGTACGATTATTGCTCACAAATTCTTTTATTATCATGACTTGGATCAAATGACACGACCCCATGTTTTTATGGGTATAGAACGAGGAACAATCAATTACTTAAATTTATTTTAAAATATCGTGATTTTTTTTTAGATTAATTCCTTATAATTTTGATGTGCTTTACAAAATTCATTTTAAAAAAACTGATTTTAGAGTCCATTTTGAGTTCACGATTGTAAAAGCGACATTTAGTTTAAAAATTATCTCGAGTTATTTCTGTCATGTGAAGAACAAAAATTCCTGTATGTAGGATTCTAAGAGCAATATTTTTTTTGGTAATTTTTCCAGCAAAATTTTTATCACAATATTTTTTTTTGCTTGCGTTAGATCTAAAGAGGGACACAATGGCTTAACTTAAACTTAAAATAAAAATTCACCAGTTTTTTGGTAAAATAAAAATTATTTGGCATTTTGTGAAACAAAGGCAAATGTAAGCCAAATTTCTTCAACGTGAGGGAAAAAATATTTAGTCATTTTTTAGTAAATTATTTAACTTTATTTCCTCTTTTTTTTAAATTTTGTGAAAATTTTGGACGTACGAAACCAAAGCGGATTGGCTCATACGTAGCATTTATCTGTACTACTACCTACAACTCGTATAGTGTAGATATTCACCCAGACCCACCCACGACCTGTCTGGGTCATTGGGTTGACAATTCCGGGTAATTTGAGCCTAGGCGGTTATTCAAGTGCAACATTTGTCTCCTATTTGTCAACTGCGTCATAAACGCCAATTGTTTATGGCTTTATTGACGTTGTTAAGTTTTTTGTTTGTTACTTGATCTCACGGTGAACCGCGTCTTGGGAGAGCGACTGCTAATTAAGAGATTCAAATTCAAGAAAATGCCATCTACAATTAAAATTATTTAAAAAAATGGAATGAAATAATTGTGATTTCTTTTCAGCGACTGGATTTGTACATCTTGCGTTTAAATAATACAATTATCCCAAATTGTAATTAGTACCTTTAAAACCACACTTTGACTATTTTATTGGTCGAAATTGATGGTGGTTTACTATAACAATTTGCTAAATTTTTTTTTAACTAAAAATTAACCACTAAATTTTATGACAATACAAATTTCGCCATTAAGTCAAGTCATTGAAGCTGAGTTCCTCATCTCAGCAAAATTGAGCAAAAAAAATGGTTTTGAAAAAAGAAGAAGTTGAACTAGTTAAACAAACATATTTTAGGCCGCGTCAGTAAGGAGTAATTTTTTTTATTTTTTTTATAGTTGGTTAATTTTCACCGAAGAAAGCTTTTCTGAATACTAATTAGCATGATTTTGCGTTACAAAAATGTTTGAAAACCAAGCTATGACTAAAACAATGAATTATCTTCTTTTTACAATTATTATCATAAAAATGCAGGGAAGAGGCGGAAAAGTAAACAATAATTTTGGTAGAAAATAAAATGAACAAGTGGCAGTTTATGTTGTTGGCCTCTGGGACCAACCCACACTTTGTTCATATTATCACAAACTAGGTTTTATGAACAATTAAATCACGGGGGACGATTTGAAATTAACCTTACGTTTGAATAATAACTCTATTTTTAAGCATAAGTTTTCTAAAAACAAAAGCATATTTATATTACAGAGTACAAAATTTTGAAGCGTCTCTAACTATTTAAAATTTTCAATTTTCAGTAAGAAACTTTTTTTTAAATAAAATATAATTTTTTTTTTTTTTTTACAAATTTGACTCAGGGTCGATAGTGTGACACTACAATTTTTCCGTTCTCATAATACACAACTTCATCCCTATTCATTTAAATTTCGTTTATTGTTCTACACAATGTGCTTCAGCGACGCAACGATTAAAATATCTGAAAAGCATCCCTTGTGAATGAAGTGAGAAAAACATTTTTTGTTTCAAACAAATACATTCACGGGAGATAAAAGGTTATGAATAAAAATAGTTTCACGATTCAAACACTGCATTTTCCAGTCGTTTAAACCTTCACAAATTGTTCTCAACTAATGATGTTTAAAATACAAAAGTCATTTAGAAGGTATTTAATTGGTTCTGGTTCGAGTAGGGTACTGCCGGTACTGAATCCCAGTATCAAATGTACAGAGCGTTCAATAAGTTAAAGTCACGTTGTCCTTTTGTCTTTTTAAAAAAAATAGGCTTTTTATCGTAGGATTATCTAAGTCAGGTAGAAATTGGGTGGAGATGAAGAACACAGAGATTTAAAATTTAAGAAATTATTTCATTTTAGTCAAGGAACATCCAAGCAACGCCTTTAATCCTCTCTTTTAAAACACTTTAACAAGTCATAGGTTTATTCCAAATACAACGAATGTGACATTTCATTTTCACTCCTACATAAAGTAAATGTAATCGGAGATTTATGTTTTGTAAATATTAACGTCACATAAATTTGACATTTTCAAAAACATTGTAGTGGCTATTAATATGAGTGTAGTATATTTCGGCATTAGTTGTATGGCTTGCATGGTAAGAGACACTTGCCAATTATCTGAAAGTGATTGTTTGACACTGACAATTACCAAAGTGTCAATCACGTGCGCTAAGTCCCTTGTGAATGTTCCCTTCATCAACAGATCTTCAACTCATTTTCGAAAATTATTTCGAGGAAAGTCATCTGCACCTAATTTGATTTTGAGAGTTTGATGCCTCTAAAAATAACGCTCTTTTCTTGATTCGATTATACATGCACGGAGTCACTGTAAAGTTAATTTGCATACTCCAGTCCTTTTTTACCAAATTAATTTACTGGGCTAAGTACAACTGTAAATGCAATTCTATTAGTACTTGAATTTTTTAAAGCTCTACTAAACTAATTTATATAGGAAAGCGCAAAATACCAGTCTTAGGACTTAGGAGAATTTTGGTTTTAATTTTGGCTAGCCTGAAGTCTAATAATTTAAGTGTTACATAAAGTCACTATGGAGCTCACGATAGTCGTCGTACAATGTTATTATTATTGCCATATTGATATATTTAGCTGCTGATATTGGTTTTCAAAACTCTTTATGAAATTTAACACGTAAAAATTGGGGGTTGTAAGATTTGTTATTGTGTTATTGTAATCAAAATAATTTGACGATACTCTCTACGATACGTCAATTTTCCTTTGATAAATCCCATAAGAATTCAGAAAATTTTCAAAATTTCAAAATTTCAAAAAATTCTGAAAATGAATATCAGCCGCTAAATTTATCATAGGTAAAAGCAATGTAATATTTACTTAACAACATACATGACAATGGTGCCGATTGGCTTGTACAAGCTGACGAAGGTTTTTTTTTTGAGGACTTGCAATATATTGTCACGGGCTACTGGTGACGTATCGACGGGGGGACTCAAGGGCAATGAGGGGATGGTGTAGCTCAACGGTAGAGTGATCCACGAGATCAAGTGTACAAATAATCTTTATTTGTACAATAACGAATGATGAACAAAGGTCAACGAGAGGTCAATGACAGTCGAATAGACTAAGGTAAAGTGAAAGTAGTGAACGTCGACTCACGACTGACTGACCACCAATAACTACACGAGCACTCCTATTTATTGGCAGTGCTCACAAACCATCGAACAGACAAATGACAAATGACCTGAACTAAACTACAGAACTGATAGGGACTACAAATAACCAGACACATGTCTGCAAAAATGTGTGCAACTAACTAGCATAACCTACTGGTGTCGCGTCCAAGGGGTCATCGACTTCTTGGGCGTGACAAGGCCTCCTCCAAAAATTGAACCTGGCCTCTCAGGTTCACGGCTCTCCATGGCGGCGGCGGCGTCTTCGGGGAGGGGACATGCGGGAAACTGCAACGGCTCCGGTTATCCGAGTCAGCAATAGGGGTCAACGTCGACCAACGGCTCGGCTGCTTTTCGGCGTCAATCCTGACAGTCGATTTGACTTCCTGGTCCTGGACGATGGCAAAGTCCGAAACTGCACGAAATCGCGGTTCTGGTCGACTAACCGCTGTGCATC
>JAQFYP010001645.1:0-14798 GCA_034694865.1 Bilobella braunerae
ACAGATTTGCCGTATTCTTTTTGCCTTAGTAAGTGCTACATTTTTAACTTTTAATTCTACTATACTTTATTATATCTATCATATAGTTAAAACCACGAGCATATAGTTTATGTTATCAAAATTTTCGTATGTCCGTCCGTTTGTTACCCATGTCTGTAAAAAGTACTTGAGCTATAGTGCCCATATTATATACATGAATGGGCTATGCACTTGCAGTGGTTTAGGGCAAACATAACTCCCGCATTTTAGAGTCAAAGTTCAGTTGTCAAAATGTCCAAAATTTTGTGTTTTATCCAATTCCGCCAAGACCGCTGGGGCTAAGAACACCAATTTGTGCACAATAATGAGTTTTTGAAATGGGACAATTTAGGACCAAGTTCCCGGTGACATTACTTCGTTTCTTTCGTTTTTTTTTGGCATAATGTAAAACTACCATAAATTGAACGCGTTTTATCCAATCCTGCAAAGGCCGTTGGAGTTAGGTTCAAAAAATGCACATAAATGGGATTTGTACCAAGAGTGGTTCAGGGCAAAATTAACGATAAAATTTACTTCCGCTTTTTTTCCAACAATTTACGTATTATCATATCATACAGAGAGCGCTGAAGCTGCAAGCGAAATATTTTGAATTCAAATGATGTTGGTGTCTGGAGTTGTCAAACATTCACGGAAGTGAGTACTTCCGTGAAATAGGTCAACTTACCTTATTTTATCACAATTAAGGATACGGGCTCAATATTTTCAAAATAGAAAAGTTGATAGCTTAGGCAAATTTAAGCCAACTTCCAGTCAGATACAATTTCCGGGTTATCGAAATTTGAACGCCAAATTACAATTTTCTATGTACACTTTAAATTTATCCATACTATGAAATCGTTCGTCCGTCTGTTTGTCTGTCTGTGTGTTTGACATCAATGCCTGCAATACCTGCTGGAGCTGCAGGCGCCATCTTTCCCTCAAAATTTATTTAATACCTGCGAAGGTTCAGGACCAAACTCTTGGCAAAAATCACCTCCGGCTTTTCCAAGTGTCAAGTGTCAAAATGCCCAAATTGTTTCTTGTTTTATTCAATCATGTAAAGACCAATGGGGCTAGGGGCGCCATTTTTACTTCAAAAATCGGTTGGTACCTGCGTTTTTTTTTTACCAAACTCCAGGTATTGTCTTGCATGAGGGTGATGTCTAGGGGGGGGGGGGTCAAACTCGGGGCGGCAGGTACTTCCTGTTTTCCAAGTAATATAATTTAAAACGTGAATTAATGTAATATTAACGGGTTCACGTATAATTGAACATTACGAAAAATTAATTAAACCAAACCTATTAAAACAGCTTTGTCCCGAGGACGGTGGTATCTAATGGAGCGGAAAGTCAACCGGACGTTCAAAAGTTTGTTGAAATATTAATTAATAATATCCAAAAACTATCCGATACTTCAATCTATTTCAACAATACCGCTCAACAACTCGATATGCCCAAACACATTGAGTGGATACCGGTGGAAATTTGCAAAGTAACTTCGGCAATTTACACTCGTGTCTTCTACAAATACTCCGTAAGTACGCACATTATGCGAGACGCAATTTAAATTATTTAAGCAAATTATACAAATTATTTTCGTTTAATAGTTGGGATCGCATGAATTTAAAATGGTGAATTCGGGTACAAATAATTTGGCTAATACAGGCGGAACCGTCAAGATTTCTCGAATTGGTCCAACAAATATGGACCAATTTGCTTTTCTTTCAATACCGCTCAAATTTACTGGTTTTTTGTCGTTAGTGTACCACCAAAATTAACACGTCCAGCATATTTTTTTAAACAAAATTTGTGTTTTTTTTAGGTTGGATAAGTTCACAACTGATGTAACGGAAAACCTCAAAGATCCAACTCAAAAACTTTTGATAAACATCGAAGGCTCATGGTGGCAATTAAAGATCATAAACGCAAAATGTATTCGCTTGTCGTCTTCATCAAGTGTAGCAATTATTGTACCAATTGAATCAGAGGTAAATCAACCATTTATAAACAGTATGCACTGCCATACAATGCAGATATCCCAACTGTTCACGATACTTCTCCATCCAATATCCCTTTCAGTATAATTCCTATTTTCTACATAATTTGATACCTGAATATCTGTCACTTCTTTTGTTTAGGTATATTTACGCTATATTTAACGGGTTTTATCATCAATAATTATGGGTAATTATTGATAAAATATTATCGATTTTATTGATAAAACTTAGGTCATTATTAATTTGAGAAAATTCGGAACAAATTCTGTTTCTGCATAAAAGTTCCATTTTGTTATTAAAAATTAAAATTGCTGAAATGCAAAAGATTTTATTGGACACCATTTCGCCATCAGCATACACTTTTTATTATGCAAAAGTAAAAGTAATGTAGTCAGATTAGAGATGCCTTTGCAATATTCTACGCCGGTATGCTCAAGATTTTTAAAAGCGTTTTGCCAATTAAGTTGATGTTTACACTTGAAGTTGGGAATTATAATGTTGCCTAACTTTTCTGGCAGTTTGGAAATGAAACATTGTTTACTTAAAGATTAAACAAAAAAATATCAAAAAAGGACATATCGTTTAACTGGACATGAATTTGGGGAACATGAAGTAAACTCTGAACTGGCTTAAGTAATGGGTCAGAGGTCAACTGCAATTTGGTCTCAGTAAAATTTGCTAACTAAAAATCTAGCCGACGCAATGAACACTGCAGGAAACCCCACTTGACCTTCTAAGTGGAAATGAGTGACCATCACGCAACTACGATTCACGTTTTACGGGGTAAAATTTGTTAAATCGATAATTACCGATTATCGATAATACCAAAGGGTTACCGATAATAAAACCCCTAAGCCCAGCCCAGTGTTTAAGTAAATTTTGTATTGTTATTTCTTTCTTGGTTTAAATATTTCGCCAGTTTATTGTACTTTTAAACTTTTTTTTAATCTAAATAACTTTCAAGTAAACTAAGCTCAGAATTACTTACTTTTCTAACATTTGAGGAGCAAATAATAAAATATGTAACTAAATGAACACTTTTGAAAAATTTTTAAGTTAGTAAATAAATAATGAAATTCTAATAATCGTTAAATTTTTATTTTTTCATTTTTTGTAAATTATATTGTAAATTTTTATCAGAAAGAACAGTTTTCAAAATGTAGCCGGCCGACCCTGGCCTATTGGTTAAAAGTTTCTGTATCCCTCCATTACTAGCCAGCCTGAAAAAGGTGGTTCGTCTCCCCCGATCAGCCACACAATTTTTTTGCTATTGTATCTCCCCTTAAAAAATTTGCTTGCCGCTGAACTTATATATGCATTTGCTTGTAATGTGTATCACCATTATTAGTCCTATTCACAGACAGAAAAGTATAGAAAGTACAAAAATGTTTCCCAATAGTCTTGTGAGAATTCAAAGGTCGACCCTCATTTGCATACATGTAAGCTAATGAATCCTTCCTTTCATATCCCTACCTACTCACTTACATGTTGACCGACTCACTGACCGACAGTTCTGCGGGAACGTAAAATAACGCTACTTTACATGAAAGTACTTCTTGGCATTTCGTGTAAAATTGCAAGTTAATTGTTCTAATTTTGTTTCAGAAATTAGTACTCCGCATAAACCATAACGGCAACGAGTATCTTGGATATGTATTGCAAGGTGCTAACCAGCCGATTCCTTCTGAATTGTTATGGTAAAAAAATATTTTTTATTTTTTTGCAGAAGCAAATACTGGTTGTAAATTTGCAGATGCTATATAAATGGTTATAATACAACACCAGTTTTGAGACATGTTTTGTTTTTATATAACTTTAAAGCCTCAAAGTCAAGCAGTCCAAAATTGTGAAACCCGCTACACATCTGGAACTCAATGGAATCGACGCTTCAAAAAGCAAGGAAATGTTCGAAATTAAAAATATTGCTGATTATGTTAAAGTTAAACCCACTTTCCTCGCACTCCATAACATTGATTCGAACGGATTTAAGTCTAAAAATATGAATTGGGCCCCAATTTACATCGACATAGTTGACTACGCTAATGAAGATTATGCGACAATCTACTACAAAGTGCCGGAGGTGGGCCTTACAAAATTTTCAAAACTAAATAAGTTTTTGTCAGACTTTATCATTATCAAATTGAAATTTATCATTTCTAGTAATTAAGCATTTTCCACTTTAAAACTTTATAAGGGAGGCGTAGACACTTACTGAAATTATTAGCTAAAACAAAATTTTGCAATATGAAATTGTTTACACTGTTATGTTTGAGAACAAAGCTTTATGCCTTCGGCATTTGGCCTGCTCTTTCTTACCACACTATTTAAGTCAAAGTAGAAACAACACGTAGTATTGTATTAAAAGCAGATTATTGAGATCTACTTAATTAAATTTATCTACTAAATGCTTTTACAGCCTGCTTTTTTTTTTATAAAACTTTAGCAAGCAGCCGCGCATGAAAATCAAGCGTTGTGTATTTAATTATGAACCTTTTTTTTAGATCATTGACATCAAATTTAAACACGACTGCGTGAATTACGATGGTGTTGGTGAAGTTGATGATAGCGAAAATGACTTGCGGTAAATTTTTTTAGCTCTGCCTTACTTAACCACAAATACTTGAACATTTTTAGCCAAACTTCAACTTGAAAAGAAAAGTTGTTCGGATTGGAGAATTTTGATTTCAGTGAAAAGGTTCAAAAAAGTCTCGAAATAATTACAAATCTATATCCATTGATATTTAGAGAAACTAATAAAAAAATAATGTAATAAGTAATAAAATTCAAAGTCATTTTACTTCGTAATGGTGTATTAATCGGAAATTTGCATTATCAGCCTCAAATATAATCAAGCAGTTACAAAATCTTACAATGCTTTCATAGATGTACGATTACGCTGCTCCGGAAGGTGGACCGCGTTAATATTAGACCTCAAGAGTCCATGGCAGCTTTGCACAGGTTGGCCACTAGTTTTATGGAACAAAAAACATCTGATTCTGGAGGCTTACATATTGGATCTATGGTTCCGAAAACAATACCAAATGATCCATTCAAAGAAAAAATTGTCATAGATAGAAATTGGATAGAAATTGAGCTCCTCAACTTTCGCCCAACAGAAGGGAATGCGTCTGTATCGTTTGTGTACCGCCAACGATTTCCTCGCGTAAGATATTTGTATTACATTTTTTTATTTGAGGGACATCATCTAATTGTGTGACACTTTGTAGTATTGCAACTTTATGGCGACTCTGAATAATGTCACTTACTATGGTTCAGCCGAAGTGACGGATGTTAAGGGCGTCGTGTCATAGTAAGAACTACCAAGATTTTTACTACAGTATTACAACTACTCAACAATAATTAACTATTGATTTAATCAAATAGTCAATAGGTTCAATCAACTGATTTGAATGATAGTTGCAAAGAATTTTAAAGTTGAAAGCATAATTTAGCGACTCCTCAAAAAATTATTAGGAAAAGCGTTTTTTTTTGTAAAAACTGAACTATTTTTTTTTTGTAAAAATTGTACTTTTTTTTTTGTAAAAATTATACTTTTTTGAAATAAGTATGACCTGACTGTTAAAATTATTAACTTGACCTAGTATTTTTATTGGTAAATCAATTTATTGCTACTTTATTGTAATTTTTAGCTTTGTTCCGAAAAGCGTGAACTCGTCCATTCCTGAAACTATTTTCGACTTAAATACATTTATGACAATGTTGAGTAAGGCTCATGTACAGGACTCAAAAGACAAAATTCCAACCAATTCTACTTTTTATATTCAATGGCCCCGTATGCAAGAAAAGGATCAATGGCAGTTACTCAATGTTCGCAAAGTAACCTCGTCAAAGTACTCTCGAGTCTTCTACAATTATTCAGTAAGGCTTATAAATTGTTTAGTTGTACATTTCGAATTTTTAAAGATTTTTTTTCATTAGTTGGAGTCCGCGAAACTTCAAATAGTTGGGGGCAATTCAAAACAGTCGCAAGTACCCGGATCCGTACAGGTTTCACGAATTGGCGACACAAATAAACCTCAATTTTCATTTCTTTCCATACCGCTAAAGTGGACTGGCCTTTTGTCGTTAGTACATCAGCAAAAATATTGTATTTTAGACAAATTGAATTACCAAAATACTCTTTTCGATTTAGTTTGGAAGAGTTTCCTGCTTGTGTAATCGAAGCATTCAACGATCCAACTAAGAGTGTCTTGATTAGCATAGACGGTACAATGAGGCATTTGAAGAGGATAAATGCATATTACATGGTTGCATCACTTGTAGCAATTGTTGTCCCATCTCAAGCAGAGGTAAGTATATAAGCTATGTACAACACGACAATGTATCAACTAAACACCTTACGTCAACATTAATTTTACTGTTTAAGTATAGCTTGTGTTTTTTATAAAACACTAAACTGATCTACCTCCACCTTTGTTTCTACATCCACAATTCAACCATACGATTACTATCTATCAATTCATCAATCATTTTATTGGTCTATGGCGAGCCTAAGAGAAACAAACTTAGGTTAACATAATTGTTCACATAAAAAAAACTCACATAAAAATAGCTTGAGTACAAGCTATTTATTAATTTGATATCAGCGTACCAACATATCAACCACCACAATTGCACCTACCTTAACTAACCAAAGAAAACTTGGTATTGAACTAAGTTTTCTTTTTTGTTTGGTTTTGTCATAAATAACTTGTAAATGCTAAAAACTTTATAATCATAAAAAATGTATACAAGCTTAAGTAATTTAAGTAAATTGTATTTAAGTTAATAAAAGTAATTGTACTTTAGAATCTGGTGCTCCGTATTAACTTTAAACGCAATGTTCACATTGCATATGTATCGAATCTTGCAAATCATCCGTCAGATCCTGAACTGCAATGGTTAGTATTTTGTAATTTATTTTTCTAGAACATAACATCATGGCATCTAGTATAAAATGGATTCCAGTAACATTATTACTGTAATAATTTCAGCTTACAGGTAAAAAAATCTGAAGGTGTGGCACCAACCCAACTCGATATTATATACACTGGATATGCCGAAAAAAAGGAAACGCTCAACATGAAAGACGTTGGTGAATGGCTTAGCGATAGCAAAACCTATCTGGGACCACACAACTTCGAATCTCATGCTTTTATATTGGACAACTTAAAATGGACCTTTATTTACATTGAGACTGTTGACGCCCTAAAGGGAGATTATGCGACTATCAACTATACAGTACCAAAGGTAACATCACACATTTTCTTACTTTGTCGAGTAAATATTTTATTTAAAAAATTTTAAAGTAAAAAAAAATTAAATTGTATAACCTAACAAAATTTCAATGTTTAACCTTTATTTGATAACTTTCCTAGCTATCGTTAACGTAAACAATAAATGTTTAGCCTAAATATTATTTATACTATCCCATTGTGTGCGTTGTTTCCATTTACAAACCAAAACTTAACAAAATAGTAAAGTAGCTTTGGTTTACCCTGTACTCTATAACAAATTATAGTCAATGCTTAGCTATGTAACGTTAAACAGTTCCATAACGCAATTTTTTTTGTTTAATTTGTTCGTTCAGACAGAAACGGTCAATTTTAGAGTGTTAGTTCCATACGGCAATTTGAATCAAGTGCACGGAACTGTTACAATTGAGAGAACTGGTAGAACTTTGCCAGAAGCAGTGAACAAACCAAAGGGTTGGAGTGGGGATCTAAGGTTAGTAAAACATAAGGTTTTAACATACGAATTTTGCTATCAAATTAGATTATGTTTTTGCGCAACATATCCAACTAACTTGAGGTATATGTTAGCTATCCAACTTTACGCACGCGGAAATATTATAGCGTAGTGGTTTAAAAACTATACCTAACTGAGGCGGAGTTTCGCGTAGAAAGTGATAAACTAAAAAAAAGAGACGCATTAGTGAAAGAAAAGTACCAAACTTGGATCCTGTGGATTTCTACTACCTCTGTTCTAATTTTCATAAAATTTCAACTCATCATGATATAAGAGTAGAAAAACGGGGGGCATTCGTGCAATTGGCCAAATGTCATAAATATTTTCAACATTATGTTTTAGGGTTAATGTCTACAAATTTGTACCACTGATAGAGTTTCTGCACAGTCACTAAGCACTTTTAATCAAGAAACTTGAGCTCTTATAATGTTTGAATATTTTTAGTTTGACAAACTTTTACTCTGACAACTATCTGAATATAAGTAATTCTACGGTCAGTGTATCAATTTATCTTGATAATTCGTGGTGGTTGCTGCAGAAGAAAGTCAAAGAGTTGAGTTGGTCTTTGAATTCGTCATTTGTGGCAACCATCTCCGCCAAAAATATAGAAGTAAGTAACATTTATATTTCAACTATTGACGCTCAACTTGCTTTAGTTTTAGCACGCAAATTTTGTCATTTTGATTACTTTAGAGGTGGGTTGTCGTGGTTGTACGAGGTGGCGTCGATTACTTCGGGTACGTGACGAAAAATGAAGAAGGTGAAAAATAGTAAGGTTACAGACTTTTTTCTGCAAGAAAACGCTAAATATTTTACAATGCTCGAACAGACAATTTTTTGCAAAATTATATTTAATTATAATAGTATTTACGCTTGTTGCGTGATACTAATCCGGTTTACGTAATTATTCACCAGTTTGAGTATTGACGCACTTCAGGATAGTAAACCGATGAGTTTACTCCTGCATGAAGAAACACCAGGCGGAAAACACATGAATAATCCATTGACTGTCAATGACATTGACCAAGTTCAAAGCGCGGCGTTGACACAGGTGTTTGAACAAGATTCATTTGCAAAAAACTTTTATCATTGGTTCCCTATTCAAGTTGAAAATTTACAAGCGGCTGGCATGGATGTAATTAAGATGAACTACAAGGAACCAAAGGTAGGACTATGCTTTTGTTTTAAAAGTTGAAGTGTGTATGACTCACAAATATGTTTTTAGACCTCTTTAAGTAAGTTACAGTTGCCTTTGTGTGCAGATGTGCTAAAGCTCAAACAACCGGAGTTTGAACCCATCTGCGTTCATATTTAATTTGTTTTACCTAGCATTTTATGTTTTACTTTCTGAAAAGGTAAACATTAGGCAAAACGAGCCCGTCCTAAGACGGGAGTACCCTTAAGGGTTCTCCATTCCTAGGACAAGCTTGTGTAACACTAGTAATCTAAATCTTAGCTATGCGTCTCATTATTTTCAAAAAATACAACCTAGGGCTATGTTTTTAACGCCAAGTTATGTTTTCCAGCTTATGGGAACTTTTAAAGTTCTGCTAGTGGACAGTATCTCACTTTCCAAGGGCTGCAAAGAGCACGGGCATCTCAATACTAAAATTTGGAGCTACAATTCTCTAGAAGTTAATACGATTGTTAAGGGAGCAACATCTAAAAGTATACTGTAAGTTACCCACAAAAAATTAATTGAAAATCAGATACACAACATGCATTACATCTATGTATATATTTTCTCTGCAAAAATATTTTAATGACTTAATGACTAATTATTAGGTTGGAATTTATTGAGCCAAATAAATGCCCTTATAAAATGGACCGTCTCTTATCTAATAGGGATTATTTGTTTGTGGAGTGTTCAAACGAACAGTATCTTCGATTTAATTTCTCCTCAACACATTTGAATACTGGGAAAAAACTGATGGGAGAGTTGGAGTACACTGTAGTAAGTTGTTTACAAACATTTCGAAAAGCCAAACAAGCCCATGCAAGGACAAGAAGATTTAATTTTGATTTTGGGTCCTCCTGTCCCAGAATGGACGTTTTGGCTAGTTTTAAAGAATATGTTATATCAAGTCCATGGTGTTAGGCTCATAATTTATACAACTAAAGTACAAATTTACATAAATCTTAATTACTGTTTCTACAGAGTGACAATGTGAGATTTAAAATTGAATACAATTCCGAGATGAAAGAAACCTTTGGCACTGTGACTTTTACGAGAAGGAAAGGCAAGGCGCAAGATAAATTGATATCAACTGCCTCGGATTTTTGGGAAGAATACTTGTTGTTAGTGAATAATATTATTCTATAATCATCTTAATTAAAAGCTGACTCTTTATTTTTTACACATAAATAGGCTAACCAAGTTTTTTGTGGACGACGAAACCATTGATGCAACAGAAACTTTAAAAGAGTTTCGAAATGCAAACATTTTTTTATGCCTGAATGAGGTTTGGTGGCTTGTAACAAAGGTGAAGAAGCATCTTGACTGGAGTTTAGATTCCTCATTTGTTGTTAGGATCACTGCAAAGCAAGTCAATGTAAGTTACAAAGTTGTCACCAAGATATAAATTTCGACAAAAACATAATTTGCAACGATAAACTGATTTTTTGAGTAAATTAAGGCATAGGTGGCCAATGTATGTGGTCCTCCCACTGTTCCCTCCCATTAAGGGAGGACCACATGGAAACGAGCAATGGGAGGGAACAGTGGGAGGGAACTATGTGGTTCTCTCGGTTTTGCCAGATTTTATTCTTAAAATTTTCGGTTTTTGACGTTTTATGATGTTTATGTTTAGGATAGTTTATTTAGATACACATGATTTCAATTTTAAGGTTTGGTTTAGTACGGTAGAAGATACATATTTTCCAAAAAGTTGTAGGTTATGGCGACTGAAGGCCGGAAGAATGGTTTAATGTTTTTACCTAAACCTAAACCAAACGTATGCAATATAAACCTATGTATTTAAGTGTAATTTACGTAGTAGGATGGAACATGCTTCCATTCCTTATAGGAAGGAAGTCTGGCAACACCGGAAGGACAACATAGTTTCTTCCCACTGTTCCCTCCCACTGTCTCCTTCAATGTAGTCCTCCCTTAATGGGAGTGAACAGTAGGAGTGAACAGTGGGAGGACAACATTTGCCACGTCTGCCTTACTCCAGCAGAATATTTTTTTGGAGTGGAAAACCACAACTTATAATTTTAAACAGCTACAGCACACAATGTCATTGTTAATCCGCCCCTCTACAACTTTTTTATATAGCCGTTTTATCCGGCTAGAAACTCATAGTTAGGAGAAATAAATTAATATTTTCATTCCTGCCACAACTTGCGTACAACAATTATGCAGACTGACCATGTAGTAAAGAGAATAAAAAATTGCTTTGGTAATTGATGAATATCAATTTACATTATTAATATATTACAAATTTTTGTAATTTTATAGAATTGGTTGCTTAGGGTCGAATACCAAGGGATTGTATACTATGGACAACTTTTGAAACCCACTGACGATTTGTAAGTCTCTTTACTTGAGTTTGCTAAATTTATTAAAAGTTTTAAGAAATCAATTTAAAAATGGTAATATAAACCTTAATCATCCCATCATGCGTCTAATTATTTTATTTTAATAACATTTCCTTACATTTTACAAACTCATGGAATTTCCTCAAGGTCACGGATTGCCCATGAATCGATTTTGCCGTGACTACTTGTATAACAAATAAGTTGAATGTTTAGTTAACCATGTAATTTTCAAACGGTATTCTTGTTTACCATCATTAAAATATTTGTATTATTTTTGTAGTAGCCTTACAATGAAAATTGACTATGTCAAAAATCGATCGCATATGAAACTTTATAAAAATGCTCCCAGCAGTAAAGACATATTTGAACTTCCGTTTAAAGATGGCTCAGAAAATCTGGCAAGAGAGATCTCCGCCTCGGCCAAGGCATTGCAAACTTTAGAGTACCATTCATTTCAAAATGATGCTGTAAATTGGTCTGATATTTATATCGAAAGTGTTGAAGCAACTGGTGACACTGTTACTATCAAGTATACAAACGCGCAGGTATGAATAGTACACAAAAAACCACACCAACTAATTTTCACTAAATAAACATTAAGGAAATACAAATCTTGCAAAAAGCTTTCCCAAACGCCTCAAGGAACGAAAGCGTGCCAACAGTGTACTCCAACAGTAATTAGGAGATGACTTTATGCAGAAATATTAAAGTAATTACATGTAATTTTTGTTGGTTAAGCGAATATTAGACGTCTCGTGTTCAATTCATTTCAAAAATGGTATTACTACTACTGACAAAATAACAGTTGTCAAAGGGGGATCTGATAAGCCTAAATTTTCAAGCATAGACGCTCCAGCTGGATGGAACGGTCGATTGACGTAAGAAATTTATCTAAAGTTAAAATTTAAAAGTTGTTTGGTTAAATGCAAATTTTTGAAAGAGTTTGATAATGTTTTTCTCCATTGTAATTGCCTTATATGTTTCTGCGTCCGTCCATCCGTTTGTAGCAATTGCACTTCGAAACAATCTCTGCGTTTTAAATTTTAAGAAGAAAAACAAACAATCTCTCATACACCGGTATTAAAAAAACTAAAACCCCTCTTGGGTCACACCCCACGAGCACATGAGGCCTAAACTGACTGCAAAAATCAGTCATTTTTTCCAAGGTTTTGCTTGTATTTAGTAAAAGGAAAGGCATGCCTGGCAAGTTGGATTTTCGTATATGTTGTACTTTCGTGTTGGTACCAACTATATCACGGTAGCTCAAGCGTAAAAAATGTGCGGCAAATAACTCGAGCGTTGCGTGTTCGAATCGAAACTTCTAGGAATTTTTTGTAGTTTTTTTACTGACAATTTTTTGTTTCAAGTTGGCGGATACTAGCCAAACATGCCTATCCCATATACATACTTTTCTCTGTAGTTGGCTGAGATTCACTTATAACCTGAGTTTTAATTTGAATTTTTTGCAAAAAAAAATGGAATTGGGAAGCAATGTAGCGTTGCTTTAATTTTAGTCAAAACAGCCATTAGCCCGTCCTTTGACAGTAGGACAAATAAATTAAGGTTTAAATCCTCCTGGCCTAGAACAATTTTGTTTGGCTAGTTACATCATAAATTTTTTTTTACCGTTCTAACACTTCACTTTGCAGTTTGACAGAGTTTAAAAAGGTGACAGTCACCGAGGTAATAGAAGATCGGCGTGCTGAAATCAGGATTTGCGTGAATGGTTTATGGTGTATTTTTAAAACGCTCACGTCCAACAGCGATTCGATTCAAGGAGTTCTTATTGCGAAGAAGGTCCAGGTAACTACGAAACAAAAAACTTAATATTAGTTAAAACTGGTATAAAAACTAATTGCAGAGTTGTGGCAATCATTTGAATTGAGCAATACATTGTAAAATATATATCATAAATTATAGGCAAACTGCATTCTATTTATTCTCTTACCAGTCATAATGCTATAAATTCTAACACCACACTAAGCCCAAGAATTACCTCATGTAGTACTGACTAGTTGAACTTGCTTATCATCTTTTTTGTTAATTGCTAACATTTTAAAATCCAAATTGCTAGGCATTTTTTGTCATTTAAGAAAACTATTTTTAGTAAAATTTAAGTTTGTAAAAGTTAGTTTGCATTATCCTCCCCCCTTATTTGAGGACTGAGCATTTTGAATTTAACACACAATATTCTGGAGCACTTAGTTAGTAATGACAAGCTTCTACTCTAGTAAATTTTCATATCAAAATAGCCACGACTATTTTTTGCATCGTTGGAGCATGGTAGGATTGTTATTTTAAATTGTAATTTTGGTTATAGAATATTGTACTTGCAATCTCAGTTGGTGACAGTTACTACTACGGAATTGTCACTCAAAGTACTTCACGGAGTAACTGGTAAGCACATCACTTAACTTGCTACAGTGTTTTTTTATTGATGGCCCAGCAATTTGCCCTTCTAAACAACTGTTCCAAAAAATTTGAGTTGTGCACCGCTGACATGGAATCAAGTAATTGTAGACAAATCAGCCAGTTTATAATTTTTATAAAATTGAATTATTAAATGGTCAGTTTGCATTTTTTGTAAACTCGGCTTAACACGACCTTTCCGCGGATAACATTGTGACCTTTTTTTAAGTTAAGGTCTTTTCACCCAGTTTCATTTGATGAAAAATTTGATTTGGTAAAAATTGCAATCAAACTCCAACCTAAACTTAAAAAAATTCAGTTCCCATTGTAAATTTGGTAAGCCTCATACACAGAAATTTGGTGACCTTACGAGGGCAAAATATTACCGATAGTGAGAAACACGATTTACAAATTAATTTGACTAATTTTTTTTCAATACTCAAACAAATTTTTATCAAAATTGAACTAGCTGATTTTTTTACGAGTATGTACGCCGATTTACAAATCCGATTTTTTGAAACAGTTGCTTAGCGTTTCGCTATGGGCGCAAAAGGCAGGGTTATCAATAAAAATCAAACCGTACATTTAATAGTAAAAATGTTAGTAAAAATTTTAGCTGCATTTAATAGAAAGGAAATGAATTCCAAAGATATCATTAATAAAAATACAAAACAAATATGATGTTTAAAAAAACTAAAGTTGTTGACCGTATTATTGTGAAACCTTGACAATAGACATAATCGAAGTAATAGAGAGAGGTGGTAAACTACAAGCATTACAATGTTAATATTATTTTGATAAGTCATTTTTAAAATTTCAAACAGTATTGACATTAAAACAAGTTTCGGACACCTGGATTTCTTTAAGAATGGGCCAAAAGGGCACAGAACTCACAATGGGTTACACACGGGGCTCACAGCTAACGAAATTCAACGGTCATCAAAAGCCAAGCAAACTTGGGAGAGAGGTACTTTTGAAAATAAGGAGTTGGTGTGGACTCCAATTTGGATTCAAGGTTTGCAATCCTTAGCAGGATCAGAAAATGTACAAGCGACCTATTTGGAGTTTGAAGTAGGGTGCACTTTGT
>JAQFYP010001646.1:0-14796 GCA_034694865.1 Bilobella braunerae
TAGAAGCTTTTCTGTTCCTTGTTCATTACTATTAAGAAAACAGAGTTGGTTGGTGGCGGTTGGCAATGAGTCGTCAAGCTTCTACATCATCAACTATTTTATGGCCATTTTCTACAAGTGAGTTTTGGCCAAGTGGTGAGCTGTGTTGCTTTTAACTCGAACGTCGCAGGTTCGAATCGTGGCGTTTGTGTTTTTTTTACACTAGAGTTTTTGAAACGGCTTAAGACCATCGACAAAATGATTTATTAAATTCCCTAATTGTGATTTCAATTACTTAATTGTGATTAATAAGAAATAAAAATTACCTTTTGTAAATTGAGCTTAACATGTACATAGGGGATTTTACGTATGCTGAAGCTAATTGTGACTTTAAATAAAATCGAGTCTTAATTAGTTAATTGTGATTAATAATCAACTATAATAATTTTTTTGGAATTGAGTTTGGCATGAAAATGGGGTGTTGTACGTACGCTGAGGCTAACTATGACCCTTAAATTGCCGAAAGTTGATTTCTAATTATAGTTAACAATTAACAATAATTAATATTAAGACTCCTGTTTTAGGACGGGTTCCATTGCTAGTAATAGTATAATTTGGACAGTTAGTTTTGGGTAAATGTAGGGTAAACAAAGGTTATTTGACATCGTGGCTAGTAGGGACGGTTCGGGAATGACACATTAGCATGCATGTTGTCATCAGGCGGGCACAACAGACTTTATGTATCATTTTGCTTTTTTACGGGAACATTAGAATCCAAACTGACATAAGGGACTGCCGTAAATCATCTAATAACCATAGGAGACTGCATGCTAATGAGGCTAGTTTTTTGCATTTCCTCGAGACGCATGGAAAACCGGTGGTCAATCAATACCAATCACGAAGTTATGCTAATTCATTGTTCACAACAGTCAGAAGCAAGGAAACAACCCTTTAGGACAAATAACCATAAGCGGTGGCTTTTCTGGATGATCCGGGGGCTCGAACCCACGTTCTGAGGTAGGTAGAGGAAAGAGACGGAAACTCTTACCACTAGCCCATTTGGCCAAACAATTTTGTTGGCTACATTTAAGTTCTGTATAACCCAGAAATTTTATATAACAAGTTCCAAAATATTGATTTTTGTAAATTCTTTTCTGTAAATGCTCAGGGTATCCTAACAAAAACTGAAACCCAAAATTTATTCCGCATTGGTACTGATAAAGATAAAATTGAAATATAATTTACAAATAGAAATCATATTATATAATTTCAAAAATAAATATGCAAGTAGATTTAGTTGGAAACACTGTATAGAGGTCGCAGACTCGAATCCAGACACGGACATGGACTAGGAAAGTCCAAGTATTTTTCGAGACTCTACACTCTAGCCATTTTCACCTGGAACACGAGTCCAATTGTATAATTCTTAGATAAAGTCAAAGGCATCATTGACAACATAAACATGACCCCCACAAAAGTTATCCATCTGGTGAAGGGAAGCAACATGTGTATGGGGTATTTTTTCCTGTAGCCCCCAATGAGCCATAGAACAACCCCTTGACCTCATGGATGTCATTCTATAACATAAAAAATGTCTTTTACAAAAGTTGTTTATCTTATAATGATGAACCACGTTTGTATTCGGCATTTTTCTCTGTGGCCCTCTGTTGACCTCCAAATTGACCCCTTGACCAACACTGACCTTTCAAAGTCAAACCCTACGTTTGCATAAAACAAAAAGTTATGATCGTCCTAAAATCCCCAAGGCCCCCATTTACCCAAAAATGACCTCTTGACCTCAAAATTACTGCTTAAGTTCAAACCCTACTTTTGCATGAAACAAAAAATTATGTTTGTCTCGATGACTCCAGAGTAAGATTTGCATTACCGGTAATTACCGAAAATAACTGGTAATTTTTAATACCGTTACCGTAAAACTATAATACTGTTACCGGTAATGTTCCCACAATTTGTTATCCAAGTTCAACAAAAACTGAACTGAATTGTCAAATTCAAATATAGTTCATGTTTTTCGAAATTTTCTTTGAATAAAATTTCTATAAACTTCAATCTTTGAACTTGTGTAATCTTGGAGTCTAAACCCCTATAAAAATTTAAACAAAATTATTATTTGTGTTTGATTATACTGTGAAACTATATTTTATACTTTTTTTTAGAATTAGTCATGGCATCATTCTTCATATTGTATATATTTGCGTGAAGAGATTTAGGATTTTTCAAAAAAAAAATTAATTCAATTAATTCAATTAAATAATTAATTTAATATCAATATATATTCTCGGAAATTTTTAGATTGTAAACATTTATTAAACTTATTCTTAGTGTCAAAGTTTACCAATTAGACTGTTCATTAATTCATTTTTGTTTTCAATTCTGATATTTTATTTGTTCGTTGACATTTGGCTATTGGCTGGTCACTTTTTGCTTGTGCTAGTGAATGGGGGAGGGTGGTTTGACCACCGAGGAGCCTTCTGCTTAGGCAGAAGCCAATCACAGCGCTTCGCATAACGGCTCAACCACACCCCTCCACAACCGCAACTTCTTCAAGGCCTCCAATACCACATCAAACACTTTTTTACTGTGCTCGCTCTTGTCGGGATTTGATCCAGGGAATTACCGAAGCTTTGTACCGAAGGACAAGGGTCCTTCCCCCCGAACTACGGGCTGTCGGCTCCAATACCCCATTCGGGCAAGGAAAGTGGGAAACCTTTCGAAAAAAAAAACACTTTCATATTGGCGACACCAGGACTCAAACCCGTGTCCGTCCATGGCTAGAACTAGGGCTCTAACCACTCGGCCTTCGAGGGTTGCACAAAAAGCTGATAAATGCACTTTAAAGAATATTCTATATTTGTGTAGTACAATTCAATCCATACCGTTACCGGATAAAAGGTAATGAAAACCAGGAATTCCCTGTAATATACCATTACCAGTAACGTTGGAACGTTAGGTACATCAGTAATGCAAACCCTACTCTAAAACCTCCCTGGACTTAGTATTAATTCCTTGACCTCCTTGGCTAGTGTTTGGTTCAGTAATTAAATTCACCATATTTTAAAATAACTTTTTTAATTTTCCAAGTTTAGTGCTGTATATTAAAAAATTTTTGTGACTCAAACACATTAGTTAATAACTGTTCGTCTTCAATCTCGGGCAAAACTCTGTAGTTTTGAACGTGGACGATATATAAGGAGACACTAGGTAGTGGCCATTGACACGTAACCACGCTAAAAATTCTTCCAATTTCAATTCATGATTTATACTGTGATGAAGATGATAGCCTTCGTTTTTGAAATCAAAATTGCAAGGAAATTTTTATTGGTGGAATTAATAGCTTGTTTTAATTTTGTTTAAACTTGTTTAATAGTAGTTTCTAATCAAGCTTTCAGTGTTGCAGCACAGTTTCCAATGGAGCCCATCGCAGTCTGAATCCATAACGTGTATTGGAGCCGTCACTTTCAAAAGTCAGGAGGAAGTTTTCTTCTGGCAAGAAATATTTGTTGTCTAGTGAATAGCCGCTAAACCTAAAACAATTTCAAATTTACCTCTGTTCAAGTACATCCTATATGTATGTACATTGTACAGGTATCATTAACTTTATGACACTACTTTTATGAATAAGCTTTTGTCCGTGCGTGAGCGGGGAATTACTATTTTTGAATTATACATATAATATATTAAAAGGAATTTAACATTATAAAAACTTTGAAAATATAAATATTGCTGTAAAACAATTTTTTTTAATATAATACACTTTATTTCAACAAATGGTGCAAAGTAGGCATCATAGGTAAACACCCTTGGCAACAAATTTCTGACATCTCGATTTGTTCAATTCCTCTTTTGTAGGAATCCGATTTCCAAAAATTTTATCAACACAATATCAACTAGTTTTCTTTTAGTTTAGGTAACCCAATCCATTTTACACACTTACGTTTGATCAATTACGAGGGCGTCCCCAACCCACTTGTGTATTTGCAAAGTGTCATAACGTGATTCCGTGTCAATTGATTCCAAAATGAAAATAGTATCTTCAGGAAATCCTGCAGTGATGAGTACACGCTCGTTATTGTAGTATGGATTTCCTCCTCCGGGATAAGAGAAAGTTCCGTTGGCGCCAGATAGCTGGAATTCATTGTACCTAATTGCCTTGCTTCCACCGGCGTTGTCAACTGGCAATGCTGTGTAAGAAATCAAGGGAAAATATTTAAAAGTTTGTTTCTTTGTATTGTCTATATTTTGCTTTTTCTACGAGCACGTTATGTGCTACGTATTTACCTGATGCGGCTGCTGCAAACAAAAGAGCAATCATAACTGTGATTTTGTTAGCCATTTCCACTGCTTTGTCAAAATTCAACTGAAACTTTGGAAATTTTGTAGATATTAAACAGAAAAAATTTCTCCTCTATATATATGGTTTCAAATGCGCTGTTTCACCAGGTTAAAAAAAAATTCTTCAGTCATGATGTCAACTTTAGTAATAACTATAGGTATTTTTCAAGATAACACAAATCAAAGGAATTGGGCTAAAATTGGTGTAGTTGAAAGTTGATTTTAAACAAGTATAGTCAATTCTTGTGTTTGTTGCATCAGATTCCGTTTTAGATTGTTATCGTCGTCCTTCTTATCATGTATTCTTTGTAACCCTTATAACACGTTTTCACTCATTCTCTAGAAATCTTCATTAATCGAACTATTTGGTAATATTATTTTTAATTGGACTACTTCAGCATTGGTGTTTGTACAATTTAACATTATATATTCTAATTTTAATTAATTAATATTTTAATTAATTCTAATTTTTAGTAGTTCTTCAATGGGAAGTTTTTCAAATGTAGCACGTGGTCATGTAGGGTATGTCACCCCAACACATGAAAAGACGTCACGTCACGACTGAAAAATAATAATTTTGGTAGAAATTTGTTGCAAAATTGATAATTGATATTGAGAATTTTTTGAAATTTTTAATTTCAAACGTTAGAAAGATTGGAAATCACAGCTTAAATTACATACGTTTCTCCAAAATATTAGAAGTTTAAGAACCTATTTCAATCACATTCGCCTATTGGAATTCTTGTGAACCTCTAAATTGGAATTGCAACTTAGTAAAATTTTGGTTTTATTTCGCTTTTTAATAAGTAAATTGAAATTTTGATTCGTATATCAAAATTAAAAAAAATCAAGTATTCTGTTTTTTGATGTACACTTTGAACTCGAATTAATTTACAAATTTTGTTGTTTTATTTTTTGGAAAACCATGAGAATTAAGCTGTGATTTCTATTCTTCAATATTTGAAATTCAAAATTTTGAAGGATTTAAAAAAAAATTTTGCAGTAAATTTCCACCAAAAATATCGATGCGCAAGGGATGGGCATGGTCTTAAATTTAAACTGTTTTATTTTAAAATTAAATTTGAGGGCAAGAAACTCGTGTCCTAGGACGGGTCCCTTTTGCTAGTTAGATCGTAACACAAGAGAGCAACTTACTACACGCACCATTAAAAGGGTGTGACTAGTTTCTAAAAAATTCTCGTTATTTCGTTGCTAAAGTAACACTGCTATCTTTCTAGAGTTCTATCTGAACTAAATTAGAAACAATTTATGTTACATATTTGCCCACGGCCCGAAGTCCGGGGGTTTAGGATCATTGTCCTAACTTGAGCAGCCGCACAGAAAAAAGTGGTCCTGTGGCAGTGGTGAGTGGAAGCGTGAAAGGTTACGGTTGTGGAGGGTGGGCTTGAGCCGGTATGCGTAGGACCGTGTTTGGCCTCTGCCAAAGCAAGAGACTCCTCGGTGTTAATCCCCACGTCCACAGTCTAGCAGAAAGCTCTTTGCCTCACTTCTCGGAACTTCCGAGACCATCCTTCCACACTTACTAGCACAAGCACAAGTATGTTGACCAGGCCTTAGACAAACGTCAAAAAGCATCAAAAACAATTTTACGTTACATAAAAAATTTACCTTTAAATTTATATATTCCATACATCATATCGTGAAACAAATGCAAGCAACGTTTGCACTAACTTAATGCACTTGCGTAGTGGATTATTTTAAGCAGAGCTGATATGTGCTTTACTAAACAAAATCAACGCTAAAATTAAATTTGTAGGTTATTTGTTTATATGAATGCAGCCAAATGTCGCTGAATCTCTTCTATACTAAAAAATCGTTTGTCTGTCTGTTTGCCCGTCCGTTTGTAATCGATGCCTGCAAAAACCACTGAAGCTGCATTCGCCAAATTTTACAGATGATTGGAGTATGCACCTGGGGTGGTTTAGCGCCAAACTCCGGTCCAAATTTACTTCCGGTTTTTGCAGGGTCAAAGGTCAAAGGTCAAAATACCTAAAATTTAACGTCTTTTATCCAATTCCGCAAAAACCGCGGGGGCTAGAAGCGCCATATTTGGTACATAAGTGAGGGCTAATTTTGGGCTAAATTTTGGTCAAAATTCATTTTCGGATTTTCCAGGGTCAAAATTCAAAAATCAAATTGCACAAAAATTAAGGAGGGTTGTCCAGTACCGCAAAACCACTGGGGCTAGAGGCGCTGATTTGGTTCGGAAGTGAGGTTTGAATGGGGCAATTTAGGTCTAAACTCCAGGCAAAATTCACTTCCGGATTTTTCAGGATCAAAGGTTAAAATGCTAAAAATTTAACGTGTTTAGTTCAATCTCCAAAAACCTACTTTGGCTAGAGGCCTTATATTTGGTACATAAGTGAGGTGTAAAATTGGGGTATTTTAGTGCCAAACACTCCGCAAAAATCATTTCCAGTTTTTCCAGGGTCAAAAGTCAAAATGCTCAAAATTTAACGTGTTTTATCCAATTCCGCAAAAACTGCTGCAGCTACGGGCGCAAAATTGTATACATTAAAATAAATTTGTAACTGGAGTGATTTAGGGCAAAACTTCGGGTAAAATTTTCTTCCGGTTTTTCTAGAATCAAATTTCAAATATCGAAATACGCAAATTTTTTAAGAGTATTATCATATCCTGTAGAGACCGCTGAAGCTGCAAACGCAATATTTTGCAAGTAAATGTGGTTGGTATCTAGGGTGGTCAAACTCCGGGCAGTAGGTACTTCCGGTTTCTCCAGGGTCAAAACTAAAATGTGGCTAAGATCAATTTTGATACTTTTTGCGCGTATTTATATTCCAATACTTACTATTAGAGCTACATGTGCCCATTTCATAGGTAAGGACGATGATAGCTGGAGTGAATGTGCCCCATTTAGAAACTAAATTTCGATCACATTAAGTGAATTTTTCTAACGGCTATTCTCATAATGGCTTGGATAGCTCCAGAGTCTGGGGCCTTTCACTTATAGTGACGGCGGTAATATTGTTACTACGGGAAGCTGTCAGCAAGCAAGTGTCGCGAAGCGACGCGATACAACTAGTCCATTATAATTCTTTAGAAACCGTTCGACAAAATTAATTTTATTGAACTACTTCAGCATTAGTGTTTATAAGTTTTCTTTGAATTTAATGTTTTAAAATGTACGAGAAAAGTACAACTAAACAAACAGCACTCATTGTCAGTTGGAAATAGGCAATTTTGAACAGTGAGACAAAAACAATTTTCATAGAACATAACCGAGGTGTCAAGAAAATAGACTGCCACAAGACATTTGTAGAAAAAATTATGCAGTATTGTTTATACAGCTTGTTTATACAGCACTGAAAATTTGTCTGAAGTCAATGGCGGATATTATAGCTTAATTTTCTTGTAATGTACAAGAATTGCTTTGCTGAAACGAAACCTCGCGAAGGCGCTGTCCTCCGCTCAAAACGCGACAACTTTGAGATAGGCGTTTTTACAAATAAATAGTTCAATTAGAAGTCATTTTTGATACTACTGTCACTGCAAAGAGTTGCTTCATCCTTTACATTAATTGAAATAAAAGAGAGCTACAGCGCACTGAAAGTAATCCCGGCAGTATCCGATTTCTGAGCTAAGGCATATATTCTGTAGAGTTTTTATATATGGTCAATCAAATCACGCAATTTGGCTGTATGATCATATGCTCAAAATAGTTAATTTACCATATATATATATTTATATATGAATACTTTAATAGGTTTTGTACTAAAAGTATAAATTTTAAATTTTCGCTTGAATGTGATACAGAAAACATGTAAAAAATTTCAATTACAAACGCTACTTCAATTGAAAAATTTCATTTTTAGTTCCAAGGTGCTTTAATACTTATAAGCTTAAAAAATAACTTCAAAATTTAGCATGAAAAAAATTATAACAATGATCAATTAAATAAATACGTAGATTTCCGAGGCAAGCTGATAACGACGGAGCCTATCAGATCCGTTTTATCATAAATTTTGATGCAGTGATTTTGGTGCTATGATGCGTAAAAGTTTGGTTTAGTATTCTGCGTTTCATTTTTCAACTCATGGTTGGACATACATTACTAATGATTGTAATTCATTAACTAAATTTAAATTTTCAAGTTAGTTAGTAAGTTTAGCCATTATGGTTTCAAAAAAAAACGTAATTGTTTAATGTTGCTGTAAATTAAAAAGAAGTAGTTATCCAAAGTCATTGCATTTTTTATTCAAATTGAATTTAGAACTTGTTGCTCGCAAACATATAAGAAAAACATCAATATTATAATTTTTAGTTTATATTTTTATTATGCGAAAAGGTATTAAAAATAATTTATGTTACATCATAACGAAAAACGATTTTTCGCAAATTCTCAATCTTAATCTATATTTTTTCATCCACAAATTTACAATTTAGTTTAGAATCCGTGTGGAATTTTCTAGAGATGAAACTTACATAAAAAAGTGAAATAAGGCCAGATAAAACCCGAGTTGCATCATCATTTATCAATTGTCTTGATAAACGCGTTAAACCTGATAAGCGTTTTGTACAGCGCATGTTGTCACTTATGATTGCACTGATGTCATCCAAGTTTTGTCTACTGTTTTGACCTAATAATTTTTTTTCTCTAAATTCTTCAGCTATTAAAATTACAAAACAAATGTTATTATTGAAACTAAAATCAATGCTAAATAATTTTAATTAATTACCTTAATTAAATTAAATATAAAGTTAGGATATTACAATTGGCCAAATATGCTACTGGTTTTTGAGTAATTTAAAGGTATGACGCCATTTGTGAAGTCAAGTTCAAGTACAATTATTAGTCCTAATTGTCAGTTTCATTATCATTCCTAAGCTGGTTATCCAACCAACAATGCAATTATGATAAATTTGAGTTAATCTAATGTAGATACTTTTTAAGTTGACATCATCTATATTGAATTGCTTAACACATCGTTCAAAGTCATATAAATATCTGTTACAATTTTTGTAAAAATTACTTTCAACTTTCCGTCAAAAACAGAAAGAGACGACTACAATGGCCTTCAAATACACCGTTTTCCTCGCTTGCTTTGTAGCAGCAACCGTTTCAGGTAATGTAAAATAATAATCTTTAACAATAAGATAACATTTACAAATTCACGAAATTTAATGCTCAAGAATTTAAATTTTGAAGTTTTGATTTTTTTGCAAAGGATAAGTCTATATTTTGAATGTTTTGTTACTATAGGCTTGCCCGTTAGTGACGAGGTTGCCAACAGCAAGGTAGTGTCTAGTGAGCACCGCCTATCTGGCGCCAGCGGCAGTTTTCGATATCCACTATCTGGTTCAAACTATGCCAACAACGAGCGCGTACTCATCACTGCTGGATTTCCAGAAGATACTATCTTCATTTTGGAGAGCTACAACTTTGAGTCTTCATATGACACTTTGAGCATCCACAAATGGAGCGGAGATGATCTCGTTCTTGACAAGACGTAGGTTTACCTAAAATCTAAGACTAATTAATTTAATTTTAATTATAATGTAAGTAATGATAAATTAACTAATTTAGATTCACCGGAGCCTCAACGACTCCCAAATATTTCTTGCCAGAAGGAAACTTTGTCCTTGCCTTTGAAAGCGATTCCTCAGTCACAAGAACAGGGTTCACCATTCGATGGGCTCCATTGGAATCCCTCCTCGAACACTAAATTATTTTCGATATGATACTCAACTCTACTAACTCAAACGACTTAATAAATATTTTACGGCGCAAAATTATAATTAGTGCCAACTATACTGCTTATTATATTATTTCAAACTGTACTTTATTTGTGTTGTAGAAGCAATTGTGATATTTCGAAGTTCAAGTTTCCGTTAATTGTGTCTGCATGGATTCAGGTCTTCGATTGGAAGGCCAGAATTACGAAAGTAATTGAAAACTGATTTTGACAGTGAAAATGGAAGTGTGCTTTTGCAAAAATATATAACGTTGGTGCATAAAAATTGTACCTCATATCATAAAAAATTCGCTATCTCACGCAAAGTATGAATGATCTTTTCATAGATCAAGCGTTTCACTGATTTGAATTTTGGCAGAAAAAAACTTAAAAGATGTAGCGGAGACGCAATAAAATTTTGTAGTTTTGCGTGTGCGATGCATTTTAGATTAATAAAAGGCACGGGGTCCGCGGAAAAATTAATCCAAAATTTGTCTATGCGTTAATTTTTTAACAAAATTGAAAGTTTTTGTTTCAATTTAATTAAAATAAATCAATGCAAATAGGAAAAGGTGGCAACGGAACAAGCGCTTTGCAAAACCCTTACAGAAGATTAATACTGTATTACTAGCCAAAAAACTCCGTCCTAGAGCAGGAGTACGACAGGAGCAGGAGGAATTGAAAAGCGGTGTTTTCCTGTCTTAGGACGGACTTGCTTGTGTTTTCTTAAGTATAATACATTTTTTAAGGCAAAGGAGTGCTACGGTAATTAAAAAAACTGCTTGTATTTGCAATGCCCTTATATTCTAAGACAAGGAGTATTGATGGAAATGAAAATTGGGAAATTATCAGGTTGACCAGCTTTACCCAGCTTCATGTACGCACACTTCCGTCGACACTTAGAATATTAGCAAATGTAACCCGTATACAACTATATAATGACAATAACGGGCATTATTGATTTTTCAATGTTTAACATACATTTACAAACAACGTTTAAACTCAAAAAAATAAAAAATAAAACGAAGAATTAATTGTACTTAATAATCTTAACAGTGCAATAAATCATTACAAGCAGCCAATAATTTTCTAAATAAGGTAATTCATTTACTTCTGTATTTGCAGTTTATTTTACCTGATCCACTACAAGCAAGTTCAATATGCTTAATTACCCATTTTTTCATCTATTTTTTGGTTAAAACGAATCTGGAACATTCCATGTATTTCACTTCGTAAACCGTATATCCGTGATAGTCTCAAGGTAATCCTAAAGACAACCCTCATTCACATAGAGTCACTTGCGTTTATCAGGCGAAATCTATGGCCAAACTTGACGCGAGGATGGTGTCCTCGCTTCTGAACTAGGCCCGTAAAAGAGTAGAGTGTTAATAAAATGTTTGGCCCGCATTGATGGCAAAATCAAGGCTAACGAGTCCTTCCTGCCAGGTCCAGGTCCTTCCTTAAATGTTGACCATCCGCTCTACGGAGATGTCACGTTCTTTTTTTTTGTTTTTCTTTAAAAAAAAATTTTTTTTTATAAATAACAACGCAGGTTTATTACCGATTTTATCCAAAGATTAAAAAAAAAGTTCTAGACTTGTATTAATTTTTGTTTTTTGTTTCGGGGGAAACATATTTTGAACCTGAATGTTAGGGCCTGCTTTGCAAGGAGTCCTAACAAAAAATAAATGAAAGCAAGTTTTGTTCCAAAAACAATTTTCTAATAATAATTAAGAAAATTCTAGACTGTAGAATTTTTAATGTTTTTTTAAGGAAAAAATGGGGGATCCTATTTGGAGAACTAACAGTAATTTGCTTCAAACTTGTATGAAAATATGAAACGTAAATTATTTGAATGTTTTAGAACGAAAAATTGTGTACACTTGTACACTGCAAAAATATTAAAACCGATTAAACGTTTTTGTCAAAACAGTTTGTAGTTTAAGCTAAACAATTTTTATTTAAAGTAATTTGTATACTTGTCGTAATTTTTTTTATTATCTAACGAATTTGATATTTTTATGAATTTAAGTCGGCGAGGCGAGCTTTACGCATCACTCCCACCCCACCCGTGTACTCCTAATTCCACTGTTTTAAATTTCCATTGCTTTTTGTATTTAATTTGCTATATCTCTGCAAAGCTCCATATGGCATCATCTTTTGCAACAGTCGCAGTGTGTCCAGAATCATATATCCTAATGAAGTGACGGACTCTGTTTGGCCGGGCAGGAGTGCAGGAGCAAAGTTATGCTCGAACAAAATTTAGATATTGAATTTTGCTCTGCACTCCTGTCGCATATTTTTACTCCTTTTCCAAGTTTCATATCATATCAGCCGAAGGCGCGGATAGCGAGCAAAAGCCGTCGCATGGCGTCGTTGCAAAGCTAGTGTTTGGTAATGAATCACTTTGAAACTGTATTTTTGCTTACATGAATATTACTTAACGTTGGTCACCAAACAATCCACAATTTTTCGACGCTTTGCTTTTATAAACCTACCACACACAATAACAATATTTCACTGTGCCAAAGGAAAGTGAACTGAGAAAGGTACCTAAATAACAAGCAACGTTTCCATTTCTATACCAAGAAAACCCCGCGATGACTTCCAAAATGACGAACCGGATGTGTTTTACTTGAACTTCTGAACAAAGTTGCTTGTGAATGTTAAAGAAGCATTGTTTGAAATTCCCGCATTGTGGCTGGTCAACATATAAGGGTGTGGGTAGGCATATGGAAGAATTAGCATACATTTATGCAAATGAGGATTTGCCTTCTGAATTCTCACAAGACTGTTGGGAAACATTTGTGGTAATCTTTCTATCTTCTAATTGTGTATTTTAATCACGAAAATAAGGGCATTCAGAAGGTCAGATGCAATGCAATTCCTTAAGGACGAAGCCAACCAAGTGTTCATGGAACTGAATACTACAATTACGTACCCCGCATTTTGTATCATTCGTTTCCATGAACACTTGAAGCCAACAGTGAAGACTTTTTCTGGCGGATCGCGGGATTTAAATGCCTTCTGCTTTGTGCAAAAAATTGTACGATTTTACGTATTTACGTATTTCATGACGCGCCTTACAAATTTTAGCGAGTGCTTCACATTGAACGCTCAGAAAAACAAAATCATAAATACATTACCTTCTCCCTTGTGATTGGTCAATTAGTTTAATAAGCACGTACACTATAGGACCACGAAGTGACCACGAAGTCAATAGAATTGCCTAAATTGCATACATGCTTAAAACGTATACTGTAGATACCCCGATATAATGGAAATGATGGAGTTCATTAACACTCACAGCACGAATTTTGTAACAAAAAGTCCACTAAAATTCAGCTAACTGAATTTAAATAAAATGGCAAATAATAGCCGTTCAACAAATACACAAGGAACTTTTACGCTTTCAATAATAATATAGTCTTTAGAATTTGCAACTTCTTGCGTTATTCAAGGAAAATGGTGGCATTATAACAAGTCATTGACACACAAAAGAATTTATTAATAACTAATTTGCACTATTTGGAACATCCCAAATTTACTTATCCTGAGTGCATGTTCTCTTGAAATAAGTCACTTTGCTTCAGAAAGAAGTCAGCCATTAAAGTAACTTCACTGAAATGAAGACTTTTGCAAATTGTGAGCCCAAAGCTGGAAAATTAAGCATAATGAGTTCTTATAGTCACTACTTTAACTTTTGGTATCAATTAGGTGTATTGCCGTTTAAATTTGAACAAGCGACCTCGGGTTATTACAAGATTGTTACAACAAGAGCGCATAAGGTTTGTTTATGGTTTTCTTATTTTTACGTTCTATATATACGTTATAAATTATATTGTGGCAGGTCGTTAGTGTCTACATGTGTGTGTCATTATACATATCAATACTTGGCTGGTTTCGCCTTTTGGACCATATACCTGATCTCGAGCGTTCAAACACGCAACTGAATTATTTCGCAAAAACTGAAGTAATTGGAGTCGTGTTTGCTAGCACTTGTCTTATCATAACCTTCTGGCAGAAATCAAAACAAGAAGAATTTCTAAAAACTATCAATTACAAACATCTATCACTTTCTAAAACAGAAAATGGAAACGTGAGTTCAATACTTAGTTATCAGACCCTTTTTTATTATCACGTTAGATTTTTATTTTTTCGAGATTGACGTGAGATTTGGTGTCAAGAAGAATGGACTTTAAAAAGTATTAGAGCAAAAGATACAATCTCAGAAAATCTCCTTACATGATACTGAAATTATTTTCTTACCGGTTTTATATTTAGCCGAAGAAACGAATCTTGTTAATTGTTTGGAGCACCTTTGTGTTTAATCATTCAACACAACTTTTACGAACTATGGAAATGAATTCTTGGTCAATATTGAAATATTATGAAGATATTGCCAATTGGGGAGGTCATTCTATTTGCATTGAAGGAGTTGATTTTGGCAAATGGAAAGTTTACATAAACGCATTCTTGTTTCTATTTGGATTACAAGGGCAAGTTATTATGCTTTTTTTCAAGTCTGCACAAGAATCGCTCATAACAATTTCTGTTATTGAGTTAATTATTTACATTCGTTGGATGGAAATCAACATCAAAACCATGGCTCCACATGAAGTAATTAAAAAATTAATATTATTAGAATATTTACAATGAAAATTAGTAATAGTTTACTATTTGCAGGGATTGCTTGAATTTAACCGCCTACGTTCGACAGTCGAGCAGCAAAACAGGGCTATTGGATTAG
>JAQFYP010001647.1:0-14795 GCA_034694865.1 Bilobella braunerae
GAAGCTGGCTTCAGTAGCCAGCTTCTGCAGCCACAACATGAAGTTACAGTGTGGCTTAACAAACTTCAAAATTTTTGCGAAGTTTGCAGCTGTAGCTTATAGCTGTAGGCTAGTGTGGCGAGCGCTGTAGGGTGCGACCAACAATAGGCCACAGGCTGTGTGTACATGCGTAAGTAACTTGGCGTTGATTCTTTTTAATTTAGAATGCAAATGTGTGTCACTGTCGGTTTTAACGTACCCAATTTTGTAGTAAAATTAAACTGAACTTATATAGATGATAAACCAGATTTGGACAAAAATGACCTGAACTTGAATTTCAAATAAAATTGAAATACCCTAATTTTATCTGAAAGGCGTTGTATCAAGAAACAAGTAGAATTAGTGTTTTTGGCAAAATATTTTAGCGAAATTTATATATTCAATTCTCAAATTGAAGCTCTAAAAATGGGAATTTAGCAGTATTTTTTGTCCGTTTCACTGTTCCACTGTTTGATAAACATCTTATTGAATAGGAAACTTATAACAAGCAAAAACATTAATAATTAGATTAGATTTTATTAACCGCTCCTTCGGGGCTTGCGCCCATGGAACGGGTTTAAGCCAAAAACATTAATAATGATATAATGAATGATATACTTCTTTAACTTCGATGGCCTGCACCCGCTTTACAGTTCCCAGGATAATATTGATAGAATAATACCATTTGAACTTATCACTAATTTCCGTCAGACCATTTTTCAGTTTGAAAATGAAGCCTGCAGGAAGCTCTCGGTTACCAACGGCAATTCCGCAAATTCGCTTCTCACCATCCCTTGAAATAAAATTAGTGATATTTTTAAACTTACTTCAAATGCTCAGTGTACTTTCTTCATATTTCAAATTTTGAATTCGAAATTCAAGTTCGTTCAAATCAATGTCACTTTAAAACAAACAAGTTATGTAAGAATGTTACCAAGGGGTTATCAAGGATATTAGCTCATCTTGATTATATCGGCAAACGACTGCTCCTGTTTCCGAATTTCTCGCTTCAAGGCTTGTAATTTTTTGTAAATCCTGTGACAAGATTAAAAAATTATAATTCAGAAAACGTCTAAGACTAGACAATGATATACCTCAAGGTTATAAGATAGTATGTTTCGTATGAAAAACGCAATTAACAGAATACAACACATATTTAGAAGGCAGTTTTTTTTTATTTCTATTAGCGCTCTTCTTTTTTTGTACTCCAAAATGTTTGCTAAAACTATCCTAGTTTTATAGGTTTATGATTAGGTCTTTTTAACATAAAGTATTTATAAAAGAGAGTATTTACAAAATTTTCTAAAACTTTATATGTGGGATTCTGCTCAAACACCTTAAGGAAGGAATAGACAGTATACACTCATAGTTTTAAGAACTTGTTTTCATACATAACAGCACCAGCCAATTCTTATATAATGGAGTGGTACCTAATACGATTACATTGGAATAGGTTGCCTTTTGCTCTATTGTCGGTGTTTGTATTCCTCAGAAACAGAACCCATTTTTAGTAATTATATTAAAGGATTGTTCAATTAAATTATCTAGAAGAGGCTAGTTTTCCATGAAAACTTTCATTTTATCGAAGTAGAAGAACTTAGAAAAAGTATTTGAAAACAAAAACGTTTGTTTTAAACCCGCATCAGAGATTTGTCCAAATGTAGGACTCATTTTTCAAAATATTCAGCTAAGAAAAACGACTTTATGCCACGCTTTTTCTGATTTCCACATTTTTGGTTTATAACTATAAGTGATGACTAGGTGGATGAAGAAAGCCATAAAGCGGGAAATTCGAAATTTCAAAAGGGTTGCGTGATAGATTTTTATTTTTTCTCTTAAATTAAATTGTTCAATAAAAATAAATTCAATAGGACCATAATACACTTGATTTAATAAAGGATCTCTAACACACATTTGTCCATACAAACACAGTTACATATGCTAACTTTCTGCCAGCGCGGAGCCGTGGGAAATGGGAGTGCAAGAAATAGTCAACATATTTTTATTTAGTCTACTGGTTCTCTACGGGCACAGAGCCCATCGAGCCGTTAACACATATAATCAGAACTAATCCTCTCCCACTTGGCGTCCAGTCATGTAAAAGAGTGGGTAGCGCTAGTTTAGAAAGGAGTCATTAGCATACATGTATTCAAAAAGGGTATTAATTTGGATTACCACAATCCGTGTATACCAAATGCCGGAGATACTGACATACAAAAGGTCAGAAGCTTAGCAAAGTCAAAGGCAAAAACCAACAGCAAAGAGTTTTGTGGCTGACCATGAAGTTGTAACCAACGCCTGGCTAGTGGAGAGAGACAGAGGCTATCAACCACTAGACCAACTCGGCCAAGAAATTCAGATTACTGGTTTAGTTGTGTCTAGACAACAATTTTGACTTGTTTTGCAAAATTGTGAAAACTTTAGCTAACTACATGTGTATTCTGTTTACCAGGTTTTTTAGAAGTTTTTTAATTTTCAAAAACAATAATAGCTTTCCTAACCAATAACTGTAATGCTATATTTTTATTGCCTTGAAAAATACGTGACATCTGTGAACAACATATTCGCTCCGAAATATTTAGTATCTACAATTTTTGCACATAACTCTGCTAATAGCAAGCACTTGTAATATAGCTTAATATTTAATACTTGTTAGTTGTTCCTGGACAATCATTTTCTCGTAACTCAACCTACTGGCTATGTTTTATGACAACGTCCATGGCACGTAGTCCGAGGAGTTAGGAGCCTTCTCCTAACTTGGACAGGTGCCGAGTTCAAGTCCCGGTACCAGCAAATAAAAAAATGGTGGTGTGGAAGCCTGGAAAGTAACAGTCGAGGAGGATGAACTTGGGTCGGTATGCGTAAGGTGGTGTTCAGCTCTGCCTTGGCAAAAGTTCCTCGGTGGATAACCCACAGCTCATTGCCCAGCAGAACTTCCTTTGTTTCATTACTCACAACTTCCCAGTCAACTCACAGGATGATACTACTCTCCCACACTAAAGCATAAGCATGTTAGGATAGGCGAATAAATGCAAGTTGTGGTATAAAATGTTGCTATTACATTTTCAAATAAACTACGATATTTTATACTTGAAACTTACATATTTCAAACGTTTGGACAATTGCCTGACAATTTGATGATGGTTAGAAACGGTAACACAAAAATTCACCTTTTCATCAACGCTGGAAGTGAGATTTCTCATTGTCATTGCAAATTTTCCCTTTGTTCAATTATTATTTAAATTATATTAAAATTATTTTTATTGAATTTATTATTTATACTGTTAGCTTAGGTTATTATAACTTTATAGTAATCGATATTAAACCCGTATATAATGGAACTTTGGATATAGTAAACGAGTATAAAATGCAACCTCGGTTAAGCTAGATGTGATTAGCCAGGGTGGCAACAGCCGAGTTCCACTGTACTTCAATGAATGGATGCATTGGGGGAGTAGAAAATTGGAGTGTCTTGGACTCCAAAGAAACTTAAGAAAGCTCAAGCAGAACTCTGATTAAACCTCAAAAAAAGCTTGCTTTCTGTTTAATTATTTATGATAACTCGTTCAACTTCACTAAAGATGGAAGCACCATGCATTTGCGATATTGTACAAATATGATCAAACATGTTTGAAAATTTGTTATTATTACTGTAAAATTAACATGATTCTAACTAATTCTACCCGTCTACCCTAATTTTTCCGTCCTGATAAACTTTAAATCGATCAATAGATATTTGCTAAGCCAAAGAACCCTTTTCTTGGTTGTAAAATATTTGATACTTAGACATTCAATGTCAGCTTATCCTTTCAAACAAAACATAACTAGATATATTGTCATGGCGCGTATTTGACGCCAGCGTGAACTCTTAAAACATCGAATAAACCTTGGGTAATGCGCTCAACAGTAGAGTGGAGACGACAACTTACTTGGCAATACATGCTAGACAACAACGAACGATGATGAAAAAACAGTAGAAAATAACTTTATTTGAAATCACGTAAGGCTATGGGTCAACAAAGGGCAGGGCGGGGAATGCGTAAGTCGACATGGCCATGGGCCAGAGGTCTGAACAAGAGAAAAGACAAAACTTGACTTACCAAGAACAACTGACTCTGCACTACGATTTATAGTAGTGCCTACAAGAACAAGGTCCAACAGAACAATGAGCAGACAAAAGATAAACTGATAAGGACAACAACTAGACAACGACAAGCGTTGAAATTGTGGAATCATACGACAAAATTGTCATAATTAAAATTGAGCAAAAGCTTTCGGAGCACATTATAGACTTGAAGTACAAGCAATGTCTAAAAACGCAGAAATTTTATTGGAGTCTACAATCGGGGAACGGTTTTTTCCTACGATGATCGGTGTGATTTTGTGTAGTAGAGTTGCCTATTTTGACAATTTTTAGAACAAATATATTTTGAGATGCTTAGGCTGTCCGAAGGTGGTATTTACCAATTATGGTCGAAATGGTATGACCTACTCCTTCAGAATCCAGGATATTTTGTTGAAACCATTCAATATTTTCTTCAAAATGAAGCTCGAGCTCCAAAGAAGCTTCACTTCCTGAATGTTGTAAAATCGTACATGATATGGGCAACGTTAACTTTGTTATCCTTAGCTGCTATTACCAGTGAGGTAAATTATAAGGTAAATTGGTATATAAAAACAAGTTGTAGTTCGTTTAAAACTAGTGTCTCCGTATTTTCCCCGCTTCACGCTACGAACACATCAATTTGAATGTTTGAAATCAGCATTTTAGGCAATGTGATGTAATTTCGTTGAACTATTCAAATTTGTACCTACTGTTCGTTGAATTATCCACTTCCTCAATTCGAAAAAAGTGTACCAAAATTTTGAAAAGCTAACTTTGTAATTGATAATCACAATTAACAAACGTTGGTAATAGTTTTAAGGTAGATTGGTTTCAAAAGTCTTTATACAATTTAAAATAGTATTTTTTTCAAATTTTACTTGACTTCTCTTTTCCAAATCTCAAAATGTTAAATGACTTTCTAAATACCTTGCATTGGACTAAAGTGCATATAGATTGACATTCCTACATCAATATTGTCTATTCAAAAGTTTTCGAAATGTAGAACGAAATTACGTTTTTAATAGTGTTTTTGATAACTACATCGAGCATTTGTACCTAACCAAACTATATGCATTCATTAATAACAGGCGCATTGAGTAAATCACAAGACAACAAAAATTTAGAGTATTGTATGAAATAATGTCAATATACCGTACGTTTTAACCAAATTTCCAAATTAAACTGTTTTATTTATACTAATTCTCACATATTATGAACAATTTCTCTATAATTTTTCTTGTTAATGAACTCAAGAATGAATAACTAATAGATGAAATGTCCAACATTCATAGAATTCTGTTGTCGCAAATTGCTTAACTAAACTCTGGTGGAGGATAGCTGGAATATTCAGCATTACCAAAATACCACTGTTGGTAAGGATTAGTGATGTTGCAATTGTCTTGTATTATTTTTGGTGCGTTTGGGTTTACCATGTTTGCTGCTAGGCAGCGTTGACTGTTGAGGTTAACGAGTAGATAATAGCCATCTTCAGCGCATTTTTTGGTTTTCCACATCTGATTTGCATTGTTTTCAGTTTTGTACCCATACTGAATTACCTTGGCTCCTGCCGACTTGATCATTTGCGCAACATCCAAGACTTTGTTACCTTCCAAGAACTGGATAGTACCGTATTGCTTGCCATAGTCCTACAAGTTAGCATGAAAGTTAGCGGCTTATAAGTTTATCTAAATCAAATACCTTGAAGCATATTACACATTATCCAACCGATGTATGTGTTTCGAAAACATAGAAGGTCAATTCTAAGATAATAAGAGGCTCTTTACGGCAGAGTAATCTCAAGTAATCTCAAATGACAAGCAGACAATTATGCAAAGTAATTTTATATTGTAAGCACTATGTGAAAGCGTTTGAATCAATATTTATCTATGCAAAGCATGCGCAAGTTTACAGCTATTTAAAGTTGACAGATACGTGTTAAATGCAGTTATTTCGACAAGGTTTGCGTTCTGATTATAATAGAGAAAGTAAAAATTGCAAACCTTTTTTAAATAGGAATTTCATTTGCAATACCATGCTATACGTTCTTACAACTTATGGCCAACTACCTAGCAGCAAAAAATGACACTCACGTCTACGCATAAACATTAGGAGGCGTCAAAAGTACTTTCTGAAATCGGATCACTTACAACATTGATTTCTGGTCCAACATTTTGCGTTCCACTCGAAGCATCACATGGGGACAGAGTTAGATCTATATCATTCAATTGGTTTAAGCAGTGATTCTCGACGCCAAAATTTTCTAGTAACCAGTATTCGTATTGAAGTGAAGACACTAAACTGGTTGCAAATGGGAAAATGCCTAAGAACAGTGCAAACACTTTCATGATTAGAGTACCAATTTTTTTTAGTTTGGATGAAAAAAATAAGTAGTAAAACTTAGCTTGAAAATCTAACCAATTTATATCTCCCTGAATGAGTTAGTTTCATAAAACCTTACCACTTACTTAATAATCACCAATACGTAATATCAGTTACGAATAGTTAATGCCTGAAAATAGAATTTTAAGCCAAATAAATTGAAAATTCCTGAAAAAAATTCTGCAAAAAACTAAGTTTACCTAACACCAAATGCGAGGCAATTATGAAACATTTCATACATTTAGTTGAAATTTGACAAACAATTTTGGAAAGACACTCATTTATTCTATGATGTTTCCCTTTGATAACATTAATAACAAAAATTAAAACCAGGACGCGCTCACTACCTATTAAAAAAGTAACATAAAATAAGACATAACTGCTCTAAAACTGCTATAATTGAAACTATTTAAATAATATCAAACCTACATAGTAAATAATTCATACAACTAATTCTCCAAAAGAAGGACACCCGGAAAGACAGAGTCCGTTTTAGTTAGTCTTGGACACTAGTCATTGGGCCCTTGTCTGGCCATGTCATGTCGACGTTTCCCAACCTTGACCCGCGGTGACCTTGGTTCCATTGTACCCCTAGCTACTATTTTTGTTGATCTGAGCTTGACTACTTCAAAAAAAATATTTGATAGAATGCTGTAAAAGAAACAGTTTTAATTACTTTATTTAATTAGGGTAATACTCATAGCTCAAATTCTCTAGAAAGGCTTCTCCGTATCCGCGCACTTGCGAGAAGAAAACAGCAGTTCCCGATTCCGCACAAGTGATCAAAAATCCGAGAGATGACGCGCTAAAACTTTGTCTTATAGGTAAGACGCTAGCTGAGGCGCCACCATGTATTGTTGCAGATTAGATATGGCGTACCCTAACACTAATACAATTACAATGCATTGCATAGATCCCATTTAATAGCATACATTGTAGCACACATGTATCGTCTTCATCAAATTAATTGCAAACTTCATTTTTATGACATTCAAACCAAAATTGCGAATTGTATCAGCAAAACATGATTAAACTACATCCGTTAAATTACAAAAACTAAACAAATGATAAATACAAATGAAATTTTTTACAAATTTTATCCAAACGTCACTTAAGAATCTAGACTTGAGCTCTCATTCTAGTACACGTAATTATGAAAAGTGAATGTTGTAATTGGGTCAACGCGTGAGAATACAACAAAATGCGGCTACTGATGGTTCATGGGTCAGGGGATAGGTAACAATACGAATAAAGAAGCGTTGTTTGACGTTCCCGCAGAGCGGAATGGCAACATAAAAGGAAGGGTAGTGATGTGATAAGAATTAAAGAGCTCATTAGCATAGATGTTGTCATCAAGCGGGCGCAACAGACTATCCGTAACATTCCGCTGTTTCCGGGGAAGTGTACATATTTACTCTAGAAATACTGAGATACCTATGGAGAAAAGTAGTTAGGAGGACCTCACTCTTAATAGGACTGAAGTGAATTTTAGTATGCATCTGTCTCAAAGTTTCACAATTCTACTTAAGATATGGTGGAGGTATTGAAGTGAGTAATCGATTACTGGCAAAGTTTTTATCTACATCAAAGTTCTAAATATAATAGCAAATTTTGCACTAAAAAAGCAGTTGCACAACCTTAACACTACGCCGGAGAAGTTTTGTCCTAGAGTTATCCTCCGCCTTGCCTTTAAAATCAACCCTATATAAAAGTTCCGTTCTTGAATACATAAAATTAAGTTTTTAGAAGACAAATTAAACAAGGCAATCCAGATGCCTGCTATTTTTATTATATGATAGCAAGCAAGGAATGTTTACTATCTATAAAATTGCGTCCTCCGTCGCAGTCTATGTCGGAGGGCGAGTTCCGGATGGCGCAGAATCTCTGGAGGGCAGATATGAAGTCGGAAGTGGAAAGTCCACCGGAGTACTCCAAATGTACGGCCTTCGTGGCCATACAAACGAAGACACAAACGTAGGCTTTTATGAGGCGAGGCTTCCTTCCGGGAGTAACAGCGATTTCGATGCCGACCTTGACGAAGGGAAAGTCCGGAAGGATACGAGGAGTAAGAAGCTGGCCCATAATTTGACTTCCAATTTTTGGGTGATGCTTGAAGCAGGTTATGCAACTTCGGAATACTCGGTTGCATAAATCCTGACCTCTTGGGATCCAGAATTCGTTTCTGAAAAGTGAAAGTAGAAGTTTTGGAGCGGCGTGTAGGTTGGTGTGGTGAAAGTGCCGAACTATGCACAACACAAAATGTCCGAAGACGTTCTCCTTGGAAGTAGAAGGGCGAGTTGGGCACTTTGGGAGTAGCGCAGGGTGACGATGGCAAAATGGAAGCTTAGCCTCTTGAAGTCTTCCGCCAACTCGTAAAATTCCATTGGAGTCGAGAAAAGGGGAGAGAAAGCGAATATGCCCTTTCACTTCCTTCTTTTTGGAGCAAAACTCAATTTCTTCAGGGAAGCTTTCACTCTGCACAAACTTAACGAGTGAAAGTTGGGCGGCTTCCAGCTCATCTGTGGTGAGGGGACCATAGGTCTTCGTTTTTCCCTTACGACAGTTGTTTTTTTAGTCGAATCCAATAACCTCTCCATCTTCGGAAATTATGAGTTCGTGGCGATAAGGTGCTCTAATCCGTCGCTGACAAGACTAGAACCATGATTAGAGGTTGTTAGGAAGGAAGCCACTGACTCTGAGTAGGGTTGAGGTGGAAGCTCGTTGGTTTGGAGAAAGGGTGGTCCATTTAGCCAGAGAGGATCTTGCAGGAACTTAGTGGCTGGAACGCCCCTGGAAGCCGAATCGGCTGGATTGAGTTCCCCAGGTACATGGTACCAATTGATGATCAATGGGGAATTTTAATTTTTCTGACTCGATTGAGTACAAAGATGGGCTGCTTTTCTTTGGAGAAAAGTTGTCCGAGGGCTCCGGTGGAGTCCGTGAAGCAGGAAGTTGCGGAAATACGTATTTGAGTAGGGAGAAGTGCTGTAGCGACAAAATTGACCAGTTGGGTTAAGAGAACAGCGCTGCATAATTCCAGCCGAGGGGTACTTTCTCCGCCCACAGGAGTTATTTTGCATTTGGAAGCAATTAGCACAACTTTCACTTCCGCACTTTCACTGATGACCTGCTTTTTAGAACGAAGGTATACGCAAGCGGCAAAGGCCTGGTTACTTGCGTCGCAGAATCCAATGAGCTCATGGTGAAATTCGGATAAGTCGGTGAAAGTGGTGAAAGTGATGCATCTTGGGATTCGAAGTTTTTTGAGAAGTTCCAGCTCGGAGGAGTATTGCATCCATTTTTTGAGGTATTGAGCTGGAGCAGCATTATCCCATCAAATCTTCTCCTTCCAAAGACACTGGAGCAAAATTTTGGCAGTGATGGTGACGGGAAAAAGCCATTGGAGAGGGTCGAAGACCCGAGCGACATGAGAAAGGATTTCTCGTTTGGTAATGGTAGTGGCTTCCTGGTTCTGAGCTATTTTGACTCCGAAGGTGTCGGAAGCCGGATGCCAAAATAGCCCAATAGTCTTAATTGACTCATCTTCGCGTATGTCCAGAAAGAAAGTTTCCCTTTCACTCTCTGGAACTGAGCTCATGACTTCCGGGTGGTTGGAAGTCCACTTCTGAAGAGGGAACTTGCCTTGACAAAGGCTTCGGTGATTTGTCGCTTGGCTTTCAGTGCTTCTTCCAGTGTAATAGCACCGGAGAGAAGGTTATCCACGAGGAAGTCATTTTGGATGCTGAGATGGGCCAAAGGAAAAGCTTCTTTATTGGCTTCCCCCAGTTGGCGTAAAGAGCGAATTGCTAGGTATGGAGCCGATGTTACGCCAAAAGTAACACGAAGAAAGCTAAAGTGTGTGAAAGGGTCCTCTGGGTGCTTTCTCCAGAGAAAGCGCTGAAAGTCGCAATGGGGCTGAACCACATTCACTTGGTGGTAAAATTTGACGATGTTGGCGGAAAGAGCAATAGGGTGACTTCTAAACCTTGTTAGAAGAGGGTGAAAGTCCGTCTGGATTTTTGGAGTTCAGTCAGTTCCCGGACGAGGTTTTGGAAGAGGCGTTGAAAACAATCCTGAACTTGGTGGTGATGTTGTCAGGCATAACAACATGATGAGGGAGATAATAGGGTGAAATGAAAGTTCGGTATCAGTGACTGACTTCACTTTCACTTGGAGAAAGTTTGAGATTTCGAGTTTTGGAACCTCCTCAATCCATTTCTTTGAGCTGTAGTCTTGGATCTGGGAGCAATAAGCTTCCTTGAGGTTTGGATCTCTGTCCAGTTGTTTCTCCAGCGATTTAAAGCAGGAAATTGCCCTTTTCTCACTTTCCCCCAGTGTGCCAGAATCTGAGGAAAATGGTAGACTGACCTCGAAACGACCCTCTGAGTCACGGGTGAAAGTACGGAGAAAGTGATCTTCGCATGTTTCCTCTTCGGAAGTTAATTGATCTGGAGTTGGTGAAGGGTCTTCTAAATCCCAGAAACGGCGTAGAGAAGCGTCAAGGCAAGCGTCGTCATTGGAGCACGTAGAGTGACCCACTCTAACGGTGAAATTTGAGGCTTGAGATAGTGAAACTGGTGCACTACCGGTGACAAACCACCCAAACTTTGAATTTTGGGCAATGGGAGTGCCGGGTGGTCCTCTCCGGATGCCTGGAAGCATGATGTGGGACGCTGCGTCTCGCGCCGAGAAGGATGTCGACAGACAATGCAGCATAAAATTTGGGGTCAGCGAGTGACAGACCGTTGAAGTGGAGAAAGTCGCGTTTTCAACTTTGACGAGGGAAGAATCCCGTGAGTTTAGGAAGCACTAGAGCTTTCACCGGAAGTAAAAATGTGCTGAAATTAGAGAAAGCTTCAAAACTTACTAGGCCTCGAGCGGTTTCCGTTGTGGAGCCTCCAATTCCGGTCACTTTGACACATGACCTTTCCATCTTGAGAGGAAGTCGAGAAGAAAGACTCGGAAACAAAGTTAGCTTCCGACACAGGATCTAGGAAGACGCGGCAAGGGTGAAGTTGACCACTAGTGTCGCTTACTCTGACAATTAGGGTGGCCATGAGCACAACTCTGTCACTTTGAGAGAGAGCTGAAGTGTGGTATGAGCCAACTTGTGTCTTGGAAGCCGAATCTTGAGCCTGGGAAGCTTGTGTAGGCGGTTGAGACGATGTTCCATGGCCATTTTCACTTTTCAAAGAACCTTTATCTGACTCTGACTTAGAAGATTGGGTGTTGGTGAAAGTGGACTTTCCCTCGAAGTGAAGGAAAGTATGATGGAACTTCCCACACTTCTGGCAGCCCTTGTCGTTTTTGCATTTCTTCGGAGGGTGGAGTCCAAGGCAGTTAATGCAAAGTTTAGCCTGCCTTGCAAAAGCTGATCTCTCCTGAGGAGAAAGTTCAGAGAATTTGGGGCACAAATATATTATGTGCGATTCGTTGCATTTTGGACAAGCGGCCTTTGAATTACCCGAAGTGGAGGTGTGGTGAGATGCTGAAGAGTTTTCATTTGATTTGGGCTTTGAATTTGAGGGTATTCAGAGAGCGGTGGCCCGTTTTTCCAGAAATTCCAGGAATTTTGAAAGTTCTGGAAGCTCGACGTCGGTGTCAAGGAGCCATTGTTTACGTGTTTCTTGATCCAGCTTACGATGAGCCCAGAACACGACAAACACGTCCCACTTCTCCACTTTTACGTTGAGGAGCTTGAGCGAACGGAGACATTGGTTGATGGTGTCGACCATCTTCCGAATGCCCACGGAGGTGTCCGGAACAGAGCCGAGGGCGAAAAGCTTCTGAAAATGGGCGAACACAATCTCGCGCTTCCGGTTGTAGCGCTTTTCCACAAGTTCCCATGCTTCACTGAAGCTGAGGTTTGTAGGGGGAATGAAGCAGCGATATTGGCAGCGTCACCAATTAGCGAATTTTTTAAATACACTAACTTGAGACCGCCGGATAGCTTCGGGTTGTCGATGACAGCCGCTTTGAAGAGGTCAGAGTAGCTTTGCCATTCGGCGTAGCTGCCGGAGAAAGTCGGTGGTTTGACTTTCTCCAATTTAAAATCGGATTCAATCGATGACTGACCTTTCTGGGTGGCTGCAACGTCGGATTTCAACTTGATTTCCATTTCGTAGCAGAGGTTACGAGCCCGTAACGTTTTCATGTGGGCTCGTTCAAGCAAACTTTTGCAATCACTAACCAACGGTCGGTTTTCTTGTAGAAGCTCGACGGAACAAGCGATTAGGAGCTGCTGCTTCCAGTACCTGAACTCGACTTGGAGTTCCTCGAGCTTGTTAACTTTCACCGAGACTGAAATGCCGGTGATCGTTGGCCAATTAGGCGGCTCCATCGACTCCAGGAACGCTTCGGAGGAACGTCGGGTCTCTGCCAGTCCGAAGACTGCAGTGACGTAGGAGCAGAAGGGGTTTTGACCTCTGACATGGTTAGGGAATAGAACTGATCACTTTTGCAAACTTGAAAAATGTTCGTATTAATGGAGTGGAATACTTAATTAATTAGTTTGGTAGTGGAAATAATCGTTCAACTGAGCGATTGAAGTTTTGCGGGCATTGAACCGTTGAAAGAAAGCATTGAAAGTTGAGTCAAAACTTTTAGGAAAAGGTTAGGGAGCTCCTGTTAGAAGGAAAGCTAAAACACAGACAAGAGTTAACTAGAGTAATTATAAATTTACACATAGCGGCTGGTGAGCAAGTAATGCAGTGGAAAGGGTTATAGTAGGAAGCCTTTATTTAAATAGGTACATGTATGCAAGTTCCATGAAAGTAAAAAAAAGAATCAAAAAACAGATTTGAGTAAAAAAATACCGGTTTGAAATTGAAAAAAGTAAAAAAAAAAAATGATTTTGATGAAATTTTTTTCTAAAATACCCCATGTACCCCTGATCATGAAATTATTTTTTTTTGGCCCGCTCTCGAAAACTGAATTTTTAATGAATTTTTGAAATTTTCCTGGGTTGAGAGATAGGGTAAAGTGTACAGATTTTTCAAAAAGTTGTACGTTACGTCCGACATTTGGTCGCCGTAAACTACAACATTTTTGAATAATGATTTTGGTATCTATTTTCAAATTTTTAAAACCTAACTTTTTTTTTAATGTCAAAGTAGGAAAAGTAAAATTTCAAAAATTCATTAAAAATTCGAAAGTGAAAAAAGTCCGAAGTACCGGTTTGAGTCCGGAATACCGGTTCGAGATTGAAGAGAATGAAAAAAAGTTCAAACTACCGGTTTTATTTTGAAATACCGGTTCGAAGTCGAAGAAAGTGAAAAAGGTTTAAACTACCGGTTTTATTTTGAAATACCGGTTCGAAGTCGAAGAAAATGACAAAACATTCAAAGTACGGGTTTGAGTCCGGAATACCGGTTAGAGATTGAAGAAAATGAAAAAAAAAGTTCAAACTACCGGCTTTATTTTTCGAAATACCGGTTCGAAGTCGAAGAAAGTGAAAAAAGGTTCATAGTCCCGGTTTGTGTTCGAAATACAGGTTCGAGACGAAGAAAGTGAAAATGGTTCAAACTACGGGTTTGAGTTGGAGAGAAAGGCAAAACATCGATTTTTCGAAAAAATTTGAAGAAGTTTTTGAAAAGAGTATTTTTAAATTTTAGAATTTCAATTTGCTGTTTGAATGTATTTGAAATGAAAGACCATTGTCCGGCTAGGCTTGAAGGCAACGATTTCTGAAAATTTTAGAAGGGGGGAGACCACGTGAAGCTTGGAAAACCACGGCAAAAATGCCATAAGAATTCAAAATTTTTGGTTTTCAAAAAAAAAGTTTCGAAAATTTGAGTAGTGCGAATCATCACTATATCAAAACAAGTTTGTTTATATAAGTACTCTTTCGGTAGAATTTTAAAGCCGTAGCTCGTGTACACCCCTAAGGCATTACTGGTGAGTAGTGAAGTCATTCGTATGGACTACCTTCAGCATACAGTATATTTTGGAATGCTAAGACTGTTTGAAGGTAGTATTAACCAACTGTATGGTACGAAATGGTATAAACTAGTCTTAGAAAAGCAAAAAAAAATTGACAGATGCCATTCAACAACTTCTCCAAAATTATGCGCGAGTTCCAAAATGCTGAAGCTCGTTAGTGTTGTCAATATTGTCACGCCCAAGAAGTCATCGACCCCTTGGACGCGAAATCAGTAGGTTATCTTAGTTAGTCATACACTTGTTTGCAGACATGTGTCTGGTTGTTTGTAGTCCTTATGAATGAATTATTTATTTGATATATGGCGAACCCAAGATCAACATGATTACATTATGCATTAGTTTAAATATCTAT
>JAQFYP010001648.1:0-14791 GCA_034694865.1 Bilobella braunerae
GGCTGAGGGTCCAGCTTGTCGATTTGAGGGGCTGAGGGGCCAGCTTGTCGATTTGAGGGGGTGAGGGGCCAGCTTGTCGATTTGAGGGGCTGAGGGGCCAGCTTGTCGGTTTGAGGGGCTGAGGGGCCAGCTTGTCGAGGATGAGGGGCTAGCTTGTAGCGACCATTTTATATTAGATAACTATAATATAGTAATTATATATATATGTGTATATGTGTTATACTATATACTATTTGAGTATATTATAGTATATGTATATATTAAATATATGTATGTACATTTACTATATTATATTGTTTTTATTTATAATAGTCTGTATATAATATCTATACATATATATAATTATAATTGTATGTATATAATATATATATATATATTTATAATAGTATGTATATAAATATAGGCATTTATTAAAACAATTAAATATATCCGTATATATATACACTATGCGCATATATTACGTTATCTACTTTTTGTATTATAATTAAATAGTACATTTATATTATCTTATAATATGATACTTTATGCATTGCATGTACTTTTACATGCACTAGATGTAAAGGGTAACGCCTAACAAAGAAAAGTCATTCGAAGTGTGGCAACATGGCTCAATTTTTTCCTCTTTGGTGCATTTGCACCATCAAGTATGAGGAGTGGATTCTACAGGATGCAAATGCACCATCAAGTATTTTTAACGGCGGTAGGCATGCTGTTCCTGCATGCCTATTATATGGAGGGTACGCAAAAATTATGCCTACCCGGGATATTCAACTTTAAATCATTATAGTTTTAAACTTGAGTATAATTAAATAATTTTTAATTAAAATTAGGTTAGGTTGATTTAGGTTAGCGCCAGTGTACATTTAATTAATAAAAAGGATTTTTCTACTTGCGCATGCGCATTTTAGTCTAAATATCGGCAGATTTTCTTCAGTTCATGATTTTACAAAAAAAGAAAAAAGAAAAAATGCTTAACAAAACAAGGATATTCAACTTTAAATAATTATAGTTTTAAAGTTGAGTGTAATTAAATAATTTTTAATTAAAATTAGGTTAGGTTGATTTAGGTTAACGCCAGTGTACATTTAAATAAAAAATGATTTTTCTATCAGCGCATACGCACTTTCGTCCAAATATAGGCAGATTTTCTTCAGCTCATGTTTTTACAAAAAAAAGAAGAAGAGCAAATCCTTCACAAAACAAAGATATTCAACTTTAAATCATTATAGTTTTAAACTTGAGTAGAATTAAATAATTTTAATTAAAATTATATTAGGTTGATTTAGTTTATCGCCAGTGTACATTTAATTAATAAAATTTAATTTATGGGTTTTATGGGTCTAACTGCGCATGCGCATGTAGGCGAAATAGCCGCGCGTGAAAAAAATAAAAAGTCTCAATGGCCCCAAACGCCCGCAAATTGACTTCTTGACGTCAAACTAACATTTCGAGGTCAAAGCCCACTTTTGCATGGAACGATATATGTGTATTGATGTGTATTGAATCACCCTAGCCGTATATTGTTTTCGCGAAGCGAAAACTACGGCTAGTTGTATTATAATCAATATTATGTCGTCATTGTCAAACCAGCCCCTTCCCAATCCCAACAGGATTTTCTTTGATTTCCTGTTTTAGGACGGCTATTTTAATTTTCAAGGAGTGTTACTGCGCAGGACTCATATTTGCTCTCCTTTGGAAAAGCTTGCGTTTTTGCAAGAAAACAACTTTACAAATTACAATACACATTTTTGATTATGAAACGTAGTACTTTTTGTGACCACGACTCAACTACTCTACTCCCAACTACTCTTATCTCTCTCTCTCTAAAAAAATACTTTATTTTTACTTTATCACGTCACGACACGAATTGCTTTTAGCCTGTTATAATGAGTAATTGACAGTATTGATTTTATTTTCAGTAACAGTTAAAAGTTATAAGGTAAGTTATAAGGTTTTCCAACAGTGTTAAAGTGATCCTAAAGACTGCCATCATTTGCATAGAGTAACATGCGATTATCAGGCGAAAGCTACGGCCGTACCTCAGTTTGGTGTCCTCGGCCTTTGTGATTTAGGCCCGTAAAACAGCGGAATTTTACGGATAGCTTGTTGTGCCTGTTTGATGACAACATCTTTGCTAATGAGCTCCTAATCCTTACCCCATCTTTACCCTTCCTTTCATGTTGACCATCCGCTCTGCGGGAATGTCAAATAACGCTCCTTTACCTTTACCTTTTGAATTACGTTACATCTTGCTATGAATGTAAATTAATTACCAACACAGTATGATAATGTAAATTTCAGTGACTTAACTAATTAGTCAAACTAATTCCAAAACTATTAAGTTAGTTAATTGGTTAAATTAATGGTTAATTGTTATAAGATTATTAATAGTTACACTAATAGCTATTAGTTTTTTATCAGTTAAGTGTGTTCTAATTAATTACACAAGTAATTTAGTCAATTTGCTATTTTGTTACCAGTTTTCAGTTAGATAGTTTAGTTGTAAAGTGTTAATTAGTAAAATTGTTGATTAATTATTTATTAACTTAATACGTAAATTTATAATACTGCTCTATTGGTTCATTAGACAATGAAGTTTTTTCTAATCGACTACAAACACAGAAAGCTCTTGATACATAAAAAGTTAGTGTGCTGGTTTACTAATGTTTTGTACTAGTCAAGGATGCAGAATTTGTTCAATTGCAAAAAAAAATATTACCGTTAGCATCTGTTTGAATGGCAGCTCGGAAATTTGTAAATAAATTGAATCCACACACAAATTTACCTACAAATTATACAAAAACTAGGGAATATACCCGTCCTAAGACGGGAGAACTAACTAACTAGTTAAATAACTAATTAAAAAGAGTTTTTAGGATATTATAATTATTTAGGATTTGTAAATACTAATTGACATCAAATGTCACTCATAATTAACTAGTTGTAAATTAAACATTATAATTTTAATTAAAGAAAATTAATTAAATTTAACTAATTTTAGTAGCCGTTTGGAAAATTTATTATGTAAAAAAAGGCAAAAAAAAATTGAAGCAGATTTGACTCGAACCCACGATGTTCGAGTTCATAGGAACATTTCAACATTTATCACCACTGCACCACAGCGCGTTTTGTTATAAACCATTTGAAAAAAGTTGGTGAAGTAGATGTCTTACGGCTCACCGCCAAACAACTGCGTTTTATATATAGTAATTGTACGTGTATTATCTCCTGCTACTGTTTACCACACTCCGCAAATATTGTAATAACTACCTGTAATTTCGATAAGCTGAAAGTTGGTAGAGCAAGGATTAAAACGTCCAGCCGATGGAAAAGACTTTTGAGAATAAGCCTCTTTGTTGTAAAGCAAAGGTGGATATTCCAAATGGTCGGTATCCCAATGACAAGTGTAAATAGGCGATGGCGATGTGCGGTAGTGGACGTGAGAGTATGGACTCTTGAATACTGGGTTCCAGAAACAGGAACGTCAAAATAGGAATACGTGTGTAGTAACACGTGTACAGGAACACGAGTGAGCTTATACCCAAAAAATGGGGACACAGTGATATTGCGATATGAAGATATAGCATATAGATATAGCGCATATGGGAATATGCGCTACGGAAACGTGTGCATGTGACCTCAAAAAACAGGAACACAAGAATGTGTACATCCAAAATAGGAACACAAAAGTGTGTACGCCAAAATAGGAACACTAAAATGGGAACACGAGTATGTGTACACCCGAATAAAGGCACGAACGACAAAAACACAGGTATATGCCCAAAAATTAGACACACAGGAATATCCCTAAAAATAGAAACAAGGTAATGTCTCTAAAAACTAGAAACACGGATCTATCTCTAAAGAATAGATACACAGAAAAATGTCTAAAAATAGAGATATAGAAATATCTCTAAAAATAGAAATACGGGAATATCTCTAAAGAATAGAAACACGGGGATATCTCTAAAAAATAGAAGCACGGGAATATCTCTAAAGAATAGAAGCACAGGAATATGTCTAAAAATAGAGATATAGAAATATTTCTAAAAATAGAAATACCGGAATATCTCTAAAGAATAGAAACACGGGAATATCTCTAAAGAATAGAAGCACGGATATATCTCTAAAAAAATAGACACACAGGAATATGTCTAAAAATAGAGATATAGAAATATCTCTAAAAATAGAAATACGGGAATATCTCTAAAGCATAGAAACACGGGAATATCTCTAAAGAATAGAAGCACGGATATATCTCTAAAGAATAGAGACACAGGAATATGTCTAAAAAAGGAGATAGATAAAAATATCTCTAAAAATAGGAACTAGGACAAGTTGAGAAAAAAAGAGAGAGAGAGGTGTTGTCGCTTCAAACTAGACTTTATTACTGACTAAAAACTGCCACTGTCGGTCCTACTTAGAGACCATGCTTAGCGTCATTCAAACAAAGGACTCTTCTCAATTGGCTAACACTTGGGTCATGACGCTTTCCCTTATTACTATAAAACTTTAACAATACTTTACAACTAAATACAGATATGGGCAAAAGAATTAAAATTAATTTAGGAAACCCAATAAACATGCAGCTAAGTAAACAATAATTCAACCGGTCCGGGGAAAAATAATTTATTTGCAATTTGGAAATTAGATTTTTTAAAATCAACAACAAGCAAACAACGAAGGTTTATTTAGGTCAGAATTTGCACTAAAAAACCCCAAGCAGTGAATTTTATGGTAAAATTTCTATTGAAAAATTGATATTGATAATTTTCTTTAAAAAAAACCTCCCGCAATTTAACAAATGTGAGAGTCACCCTTAGCAACAAATTTAAAATTTTGTTAGCTGCAGTTGAATTATTCTTCCCCGGACCGGTTCAATTGAACCAAATACCAATAGTTAAGAAAATAAAATTCAAAACACTTTAGGATACGTGAAGTGCAATTAACCTAAATACTATCTTAAGCCTTCCAATAAATCCCACATAAGTAAAACTGTCAAAACACTACCCTCTAAAATTTTACCCTACTTGGCTTAAGCAGGCTGCCTAGAAGTAGAATGAAGGATTGCATCTTGGCAGAAAATGTCAAAGTGTACCTTATTCACTTAAATGTAACCGAAATTTTGGAGCAAGAATTAATTTGTTTGTCTGATCATTATTTCTAGTCCATTTTCAGTCCAAATTTGCCTTACACGCGTTTTATACAAACCATTAAATATTTTACTCATAATTCATGGCACAATTATACCATTAAACCTGTAGTGGGGCATGTTGAATAAGTCATTAAAGAATAACTAATGTGCACTTAAGTATTTTTACTGTCAAACTGCTCCTGCCGTTTTTAAAATTCTATAACACATCTGTAACCTGAAATTTGTGTTGATTATAGCTTACGCCATAAATATGTATATGTACATTTATGTCAAATAAACGATTAATTGATTGATTTTTACTGTCAAAATAGTTTTGCACATAGTGTTGTGAAACGAGGATTTGAAAATTTGGGACATCAACGGTTATTCAAATTATTATTTATATGCAAAAAGAGAAAACTTGATTTAAATTTTTTAGAAAAGAAAATTAACAATTCTACTGCCCAACAATGTATCACTTACAGAAAGTATCTTCGACTTTTCTACTGACATTAACAACGCTCTGTCACGCACTCCCTTCATATAACACTCTTTTGAATAAATTTTATACACAAGGCTATGAGCACTGTTACATATACATTATCGACTTTTATCCTAATATTGATAAATACAACCTAAAGTTTCCAGCTATCAGGTATGGCCCGCTTAAACCAGTTGCCTTATATAATAGTTCTGGAGGAAGCCTTGTTCGTAACCCCCTATATCATAGCGCATTAAGTAAGCTTGTGTTGTACAAAATCGGATGGAAAACGGACAGCGTTATTGTTTCAAGGCATAAGCACAGTTGTTTTGCAGCGTTCGTACTTGACCCTCCTTCGTTTGAGCATGTTGAAGGCTTTATGGTTCCGATCAGAAATTTAATTGATCCCGGCAGAGTTTACGTTAAGTCCAATTACGTCATTTGCCTTCAAATAGTTAACAACCGGAAGTTTGATTCTCTAGGGCCCAACCACAAAGCATTTGATCACGGTATCATAGAGTACCACATCTTCTTTAGAGGGAACCTTACCGACGTCGTTCTTCGCCAAAGAAACCACTGCAATTCTGACCATACTAGTCGAGTACCCTTGGAAGAGTACTCCTCCGTAGGGTTGCGAAGTGTACTTGACAAGGTTCACAGTGACAGGATTCGCTTCGGTTGACCCATGATATGGACATATTCGATGCTTGGGGGAGTCGAATTCATGACTGGAAGTGGTAAGGTCTCCAAAAGTTCAAAGGTAAAAAAGACCGCGGAAAAACGTGGCGGTACAAAGGCAAAACAGGTTCAGGCCAACGGACACACAAGTTATTATGGAGTCAACGACGTACTTATCCACGCTACCGAATTTTTAAGAACGGCATATAGTTCACATTATGCCTACAACGTAAAGCAGGATACAAAATATGAGATACATGTGGTAGGTGTAAATCCCGAGTACTTTCTTCACGGTCCACAGAGAGACAGTGTTTCTATTTATCCAATAGATATTGTGGAACACAACTTTTTGACTTGTCATAAAATGGCACCGGTTCTATCTTTCTTGGAGTATGTGAACATGTTCAATATTGATTTCTGGGTTGGTGCTGCTATTTTCTTTATTTCAATATTCATCGGCGCACGATTCTTTTTCAATCGCCTTAATTTTAAGGACAGTTTCTTGACATGGTTTACTTTCATGCTACTGGAGCAAGGAATTCCGATTTCCAAAAATGTCGAAAGACGTTCAGCTATGAAGTTTTTCATAGTTGCACTGCTCATTGGTGGTTTGGTATTGACTAACACTTACAAGGGATTGCGCATGCGCAACTTGACTTTGCCACTACCGGGCGAGCGTCTTAAAACTTTAGAAGAAGCATTTTCGTATGAAACAGTACAAAATACAGTGTTCAAGCTAATGAGCTCATACAACGGGAGCGAATCAACGAATTCTCTGTTGTATAAAGCGAGGCAGCAAATGCACATTCCGCAGATGGCAACATACGATCCTGAAAAGGAGATCTGCAAATGCATCAAAACTATACTTCTGAGCGACCCGCTGGAATTAAGTGCAATATCACTAAGGCAGAAAGACAACAAGAATTTGTATTTGGGAAAAGATAAAATTCTACTTGCAACCAAGTACTTTTACTTTTCGAATACGGATTGGGAGAGAGAAGGCGTACTACACAGAAGGCTACAATCGTTGATGCACTCTGGATTGTACAGACATATGACAACAAATGGACTACTGCGGTTACAACTTGAATTTCAAAATGTAAGGGTCACGAGGTCAAGTGTGGAGGCTATCACTACTCGTTCCAACTTCGTTCAAACATTTGCTATCATTTTTGTTTTGCTAATTTTCTTATCTGCGATCGTGCAATGCAAGGAATTGCTCTGTAAACCCGTCAACGTTGAAGTCATGTTCTGGTTAAAGTAGGCAAACCTAAACCTATTAACCTAAGGTTTTTTTAGTTCTATTGCCATAATAAGTAATGCTTATAATACGTTTTGTCAGACGAAGTGGAACTAGCCTTTTCCTGACTTTGAAATGGAAAAATCTGTAATAAAAAAAAGTTCCATACTCTTTCCTTTGTTTGGTAGAAATCCGAGAGAAAAAACGGGGTCCCAGTGCGTAGTAGTGAAAAACCGTTTTCATTCCAAAGATTCCTTTTGTTTGTGCTATGGTGTGATGTCTTCAAAACACTGTTAAAGTAATGCGATAGTATGAAAAGTGTCATAGTAAACAGGAAGTATTGTTTGAGGGCGATACCTATGGCGTCCTAAGTTAACATCGAGCTAAGTGCATTTCATCGTTACTCGTTGAACTGTTATATGACAATGGATCCAGTCATTAATGTTAGGTCATTTTGTGATGATCCAACTTACGCCGATGTAGAATGTAGTAAAGAGTTTCCTTGCTTTTCAAGTTAAAACTCAATAATTGTTCCAGATAATATTTTAAATACTTGGCATGTAACGACCAGTATTGTATGACTTATCTGTAAGTGAAAATTTGTTACATAGTGAAGGCAGCACAGCCACGCTTCTTTTTACTTATGTATATATGAAGCACTGAGTTTGAGATGTTTCTTTGTAATTATCCGTGTGATACATTTTAAGATTCTTGTCAGTCAATATTATGGGCTTGGACAGGTTTGATGCAAAAGTTGAAATAAGTCTCGTAAAAAACCATTTCCACGAGCACGTAGCTTGAATTATATTCAATTCAACGTGTAAAATACATATATTAGAAATAGTGAATACTGTTACCCAGTCGATCCTATAAGTTGTTATATTTTTGTTTCAAAGATTAAGCCATGCATGTTTCTCAAGTGATAAATGTAAGCGTGAGATGGTTTGTGGTTTGTTTTAATAAAACCGTCCTCTCATTTTCCGTTTGATTGAAGTTTTAATACAAAGGTTCTTCCTTATGATAAGGGACAAAGTTTATATGATGTATGGGGAAGCAACAGCGTATTTTAAATCTGAAACAGATGTAGCATTGTTGTCATGAGTAAAACCAAGTTATAAATACAGTGTACTGTAGTGGAAATATGGTCGAGTTGTAAATGTATGAAATACTTTGCCATGATTGATGATTGATTGATTGACAGCGTTTTTTAACTCTCAAACAGATCACTCATGTACCACCGTTGTCATGAGTTGACATAAATTCAGAGTACTGTAGTGGCAATATGATAGAGTTATTATTGTATGAAAGACTTTGCCGCCACTATAAGAAATGCATGTTAAAAAATTCAAAAAGTGTAAATTTAATATATTACAAGAAAAAATCTCGAACGCAAATGACGGCTTAAAACAACTTTTAAACACGTCGAGCTTAGCGAATTCTTCGCAGCTCTCGAACTATTATGTGACGATGGCGGCAGTCATGATGTGAGTTTGAGTTGGAAAAAATAGGAAACACCTCTGTGAGGATCTTTGAGACTACATAGGATTGAAAAGATCTCTGTGTGATTTTTGAGGCAGAATAGAGCATTGTCTGCGGGCAATACTAACGGTGTCCTAAGTACACGTCGAGCTTAGCGCATTCTTTGCAGCTTTCGAACTGTTATATGACAATGGCGCCAGTCATGATGACAGTTTGAGTTACGATGCTTTTCCGTGGAGACGTAAATTTTAGTGGGTGGTGACTTACGGCTTTAAAAGTGGAGCTCCATTTTTTTAATTTCTAAAATAGTTACTTAGCCTAGTTATTATTTTTTTTATTCCAAATATAGTTACTTCACTCGTTTTTGGTACTCGAAAAAAACTCGAACTGACATCTTGGGATTTTATTACTCTGTTTTTCAACAGAGTAACAATGTTATTATAACATGGTGAATAAAAGCTATTGAGTACTAAGCTCTGGCTTCAATAGATTTTGAACATTAAACTTAATTATTTTTTGTTAGTTTTGTATAGAAAAGTTGCCCCTTATACCCCCTTATAAGGTTATTTTCATTTTAGACTTTAAATTAAATATTTTTTATACTAGAAAAAACCGGTGTAACTCTTCACAAACGTAACAATTAGTTTTCTAAGAGTCCATTTTGAACTAGTAAAATTAGCTGACTAGCATCATACTGTTCTATAAAATTTTGCTTTAACCTTTGTGGTAGTGTAACGCGTTTGTCTGGTCTTTTTTATATTCAAAATAGTCTATCGTAGAAATTTTAACCAATCAATTTACATAAATTTGAAATACTTGCATGGATACTTTATAACTGTGAAATACTGTGACAAAATTAAAATGATATTTTTAATCGGGCAAAACTTGTTTTACTAAATACGAGAGACTAGACTTTTACTTTTACTTTTACTAGACGAGAGTGGAATCTACCATTCAATATGACAAAGTATAAGCTAATATGCTTTTTTTCTACATCACAACGCTAGATGGCCCATATAGATGTCTTATACATTGTTAAGCCTAATTTACTAGATACCTAGATCATTATTTTTGTTCATCAATTTTTTGTCTGTACAAATAATTCTCACTTATTGTAAACCAATAATTCAAAAAAAATCCCAATCCAATGCTTTGTCCTTCTAGTCTAAACTACAATGCTTAAGGTAATTCTATTTTACAACGCTCCAGCATTGTAGAATCTATAGTGGGGAAATCACAAACTAATAAAAATTTGTGACGTAATAAATCGGCTATGAAAGTTGCTTTTGTCGCTAAAATTTCTAAAACAGAGCGGGTGGAAAAGTAGGGGAAACAAAACCAATAGGAAAAGTGATGTGTTTTGTGGTGCTTATTCTGCGTCAGTAGCTCAGCACCTACCCAAAACCCCAATTAAAACCCCTTACTACACTAAATTCACTACCCTATCATATATAGTCACTATCGGATGGCCTACTTTTCTGTAAAAAGAACAAGAAAATTAGGTGGAGAAGTTGTAGGTTTCATGGTTGAATTCAATTATCAGTCAGTGTTGCTCTGTAGGTATTTGAATTAACTTAATTAGTATTAGTATTAGTTAATTAATTAGTATTTTGATTAACGACGAAATATTGTTCAGGTAGTTATTTTGCAGAGTACAAAACATTGCAGTAAGAGAAACATGAAGGATTGGACACAAGAATTGTTCTTTGTGTTGTGCTCTGTTGCCGTTGCTATGACTAACACGGTAAGCTTCATACCGGTAACATACATAACTCTTTGTGGTAGAGGAAGATTTTTTGTTCTGGATTGCAATTCGGCAATTTTAAGTGATTTTAGGCTATATTTTCAAAATCAAAAAATTAAATATTTTAAACTTAATTTTAAAAATTCGAGATTTCAATTAATCTTTACCTTTCTCGACGTTTGGAGCAAAAAATTTTTTCACCCAGGGGTCCCCCCTGTGCGCCTTTCTTCGATGAAATTACGGAGTACTTCGAAATTTAAAAAAGAGGTATTTTTGAATTGTATTGATTCAATTTGAATGTATCTTTACGTTTCTCAACGTTTCAGAACGTTTGAAGCGAAAAAAAAGTTTTTTTAGCTGGGGGTCCCCCCTTTGCATTATTTTGTCCGGAAATTTTTCAATACAATTTCTAAGGGGGATCTTTAGGTTTTTTTTTTTTGCACCAAACGTTGAGAAACGAAAAGATTCATCGAAATCTCGAAAATGAATTTTTTGACTCGGGACTTTGAAAATTTGTGCTGCGTACCGTAGGGTCCAATCCAACCCAGATTTACTTTATTATAATACAAGCAATACAGAAAGATTAGTTTAAGTTTCAAGTGGCAGATGGCGACAACGGCTATCTCATGCTACTGAAGAATACTTATTTTGCTTTTACGATAACTTTTGAAAGATTTTGTATGTAGAACTTTAATGCATAAATCCTACAATTAAGCATTGTTTACAGTCCCCGCTTATCACTTAACTTTACAATGCTAGCACATTATGTATTATTTATATATAAATTTAGTATTTTAAAGTTTGTGTATTGTATAGGATGGTAACTGTTGGCTGAAGACAACATTTCAAGGTATTCCGTATATTACAAGCACGTCATACACTGGTACGTCCAATTTAGAGTAAGTTCTTTAATTTTTTCATCCTAATTAGGTAGTAATGAAATCAGTAAATCGAAACCCTTTAAATCAATCGTATTATTGATATATGGCAAACCCAGATCCACATGTTAACATTATTGTGTTAGTAAGAATACGAGATTATAAGTAAAGTTTACAAATTACATTAATAGTTGAACACAGCATAAGTCCACTTAAGTACTATTAAAATTAAATGAAAAATGTGAACTAAGCATACAGAGACACAGGTTATGAAAATTACCTGATAAGGTTTCCCAACAGTGTTAAGGGAATCCAAAAGACTGCCTTCATTTGCATTGAGTCACCTGCGGATATCAGTCAAAAGCTACGACCGTACCCAATTTCAGATTGGTCTCCTCGGCCTTTGTGCTTCAGATCCGTAAAACAGCGGAATGTTACGGATAGTCTGTTGGGCCTGCTTGATGACAACATCTATGTTAATGAGACCTTATCCTTACCACATTCCTACCCTTTCTTTCATGTTGATTCTCCGCTCTGCGCGAATGTCAACTAACGCTCCAATACTTCCTTTACCTTTACTAACTAAAAGTAAATACAAATGCTTTTACGCAAATGGGGAATCTTTCCGTAAGCGGAGCTGCGCTCTGCGCTCACGCTCTGATGGCTCAGATTTGTCGCTTATAGTGCAACTTAAGTGTATATCACTTTATGTAATACTAGGATACACCTGGATGAGTCGCAATTGAAAGAAATTACTGACCTAAAGACTTCTGTGGACTTGAGTCCCAAATTCTCTGGTAAACCTTTTTATACAGACTTCCAAGATTCGGCATTAGCAAAAATAGGAGAAAAATCTAATCTGAAAACTTTGAATTGGGTTCCAATTTACATAACAAGTGTTTGCACACAAACAGGAGGAGCTATTCTTATGTGTGTGGAGCCCGAAGTAAGTAGTTAGATACATATGTTTATTAATGTTAAGTAAACGAAAGTTATGTTTGTAAAAAAAATATTTCATTGGAGCTATAAGCTAAAGTTCGAAAGGTTACTTAAAAAAAGGAAACAGGGATGGTTCATTTTTGAGGACACTTAATATTTCCTATCGAAAATCATACCTAAGTGTACGAGTGCGTAACATTAGTAATGCGCAAAAGCCCTTCCTCACACTCTCACCCTCTGCCCGTTAACAGACATGTTTTGTTTAATTCAGAAAGTGTACAGGGTTTTGACAGCGTAAATAAGCTGGCGTAATTATCCCATGCAGGGACGGACATCAAAGACGTTTGTTTCAATTTTTTTGTCTTACAATACGCCAAAATAGCCTTCACCCAGATGTGTGATGGCGTTCACTTCAAATTATCCTCTATTGTATTAAAAGGTGATGATTTTAGTATTTATTTATTTTTGGTTACTTAAACATTAATTTTCAGGCAATAAATGTTACAGTCATGGTCAAAGAAAAGAATAAGGACGCTGACCCCAATGCCTCTCCCCTAAATTTTAGGATTGGCAAAATCTATAAGTACTTGTGTAAGGATGACTTTACTCCATGGATTACAGACCTAGCTAAGTGGTCCGGAAAAGTAGTGTACGTAACCGGAAAACATTTTAAAGCTTGTTTCGAATTCGACTGTTGTGATTTGATTTGCATTTCTAACATTGCTGTCATAGACTCGAGTTCGTGGGCGAAGAACCTGAAGCATTCAAAAAAATAAAGGAAATTGTTTTTGGAGAATATGCTGTAAAGTTTTTGTTTATTAGCGTTCAGAATGGAATCTGGCGTCGTTTCGTCTGCCATTCAAACTACATTAGAATTGGTGGAAAATTTGTTGGAGACGTAGTATCGACCAAGGTTAGTACTCATTGTAACAGACTATTAAAGGTCCAAGTTTTTTGTAAAGTGAGTTCGAAGTATAACCGTTTGAGGTAATAAACGTTTTCTGTCATACTCTGTAATAGCTCTGTAATATCAACTTTACAAGCATCGATCCTCCTAAGGCTATTGTATGCTACAATTATTTGAACGAGATAAACACGTGATACTAGCCAGAGACACCGGCGTGTCTCTGGCTAGTCATTTATGTATTTTTTAATTTAAATTTTTTAGCTAATTTTTAAGATAATTATGCGTTTTACAGGTAAAATTTTGGATTCGGCCGAATGGGGCGGATTGTATTATTCTAGTTGACGCGGATATTGAAGAATTTACAAGGTATTCAAGGCTTGTGACTAACTTCGCGTAAATTAAGCTTATGACATAATTAAATTTTTAGAAAAATCAAAATTTTGGGAAGTGCAAAACCTAGCACATTGGATGTAGAGAAACTTGAAGAGGTAAAAAGTAACGAAGCTTCTAAATGGAGAAAATACCTGAAAATGAGGACTGGTCACAATTTTGGAATTTGTAGGCTACCGTTGTCTGGATCAAAGACACAATTGTTGGGCATTACGATTGATAAAAATGAAGATGTCAAAATTACTAGAAGGGGTATTGGCATTTTTAACTATTTTAAAGATGTTGAAATTAAGTACAAGTATGTTGAACAGCCATAACCTTGGCACATAATGTTTCAAAGTCCATCAAAGTTACGCATTTTCTCTGCCTCGCTCACTTGCTCCGTTTTGCACAGTGCGGATTTTGATGACAAAGTTGAATTTTAACCATAGCTATTTTTTTTATTTTTTCTCTTTAAGTTTATATTACTTCATTAAGTTAATTTGATTAATTGAAACAGTAACAACTACATACCGTCTCTTTAGAAAGATATGCTTCAGCGTTTGAAACAAGTGTAATAAATGGGTTTCAAATATGATGTAACCAGTAGTTCACTTGGGCTAATTTTTGCTCATTTTAATATAACTGAATTATAAATAAATATAAGACGCATGTTTTTGAAGCTGTGTTTTTTATTGGTGACCGAAATATGCCATTTTTATGCCAAATTGCTAGGCGTGAGCCTCACCATCCAAATTCATAGGTAGTGAGTTCCGTCTTACAAACATACGTACATATTATGAGTTCACTCTACTTAAGCCAATTTAAGACTAATTTATTTTCGACTTTCCATTTACAAGAACGCGAATATTATATTTAGAATAAGGTTAAACTAGAAAAGACCTTAGAGTAGAAAATTTAAGGAAAAAGGGTCTAAGTAGT
>JAQFYP010001649.1:0-14787 GCA_034694865.1 Bilobella braunerae
TCAGCTTATAACTTAAATTACCCTGAGTGAAGAAACTATTTTAACCATTTAATAACTAATTAAACCCGAAAACAATTGACAAAACCCTGCTAATTTTACTATAACAAATACTAGGGAGGGCAATCTAAATATAACACAACAATTTTCAAAAACCTTAAATTTTATACAAAACCTTAAATTTAGGTGTGCATCGTCAATACAGTAACAGAACGTCAAAATTTTTGTATCACTATGTACATTTTATTTTGTAACATTGTAAGGGCTGCAATCCGGCATTTCTCACTATAACAGTCTTGGTGCGACCTCTGGGAGAACGCACAATTTTTCTTTGGAGATTCTCCTTTTCTTTTTTCTTCTCATTCTTTGTCTATCCCTTTTTTTGCTGAGACAATAACGGTTGCACAAAAAGTTGCCAGCATTTCAAACCTTCAGCGCTAGAGGTAGACATCGACTATTAACTTTATTTCTTCAAGAAAACAACTCGTCAATAACATAAATAGTCGAATAACCAATACACAAAGTTGAGAATATATTGTTTCAACTGCTTTAATGACTAATAATAGCAATAAGGATACTACTTAATGACAAGAATAAAAATCGGCGTCAGGCATCATACCCATTGGGCAATAGCAATAGTGTCCATTGGTGCAAATCAAATTTGTTGCACGGCCTATACATAATTGGAACAATCCTGGAACATGGCTAAATAGCAAGGAGTTCCCATAATTCCAGTGTTACTACATTTGCAGATATTACCCTCGCAAGACATGCTTAGAGTGCAATTGCTATCGACCGTGCAGAACATATTTTCGAGCCTGGCGCAAATATTTTCACTAATTTGTATTCCGCCCTGGCAAACACAAGTTCCGTTACTGCACGTTGCGCCAGGTTCGCTTGGTACAGTGCCAGGTTCGCTTGGTACAGTGCCAGGTTCGCATGGTTGCCCCTGTTGTAGGACGCATCCATCGCAATTTGTGTTTGCAGATTGTCCAGCCGGACATTGACAAGTCTTCTGTACACACGTAATGTTTTTTTCAACACCATTACAGAAACTACCTCCCCAGGGTAATACAAAGCATTGGCTGTTGACATAGCCCTTACTTCCGCAATTGTCACCAAAAGAACTCATTGCTCCAAGGAGCAGTCCTGTTCCAATTGCCAACCACGGCATCATTCAAAAATGTAAGGAAACTGAGTCGTTCAAAATAAGCAAGTGAATTATTTGTAATTTAAAGAACACTACTTTGCTGTTCACAATAGACTAACAAACCCACGACGGAAGTTTTCGGAGACTTTAAACATACGTCTCCTGTTCTAAGACGGGCTAGTTTGTCAATTTTTGTTTTCAGAAATGAGAGTTTTGTTAAACGTTTACTCGTTTACAACGTTAAGAAATGAAAGAAATAAAACCAATTTGTTTTGACTTTATGGAAAAGTGGTAAACGTGACAGAGATGTATACGAAACCTAGTAATTTTTGAAAGAGTGTTTTAGTAGGTTTTGCAAAAAAAAATTATGTTAACGTTAATTTGGAAAGAAATTGTACGACTTTTCGCGTCTAATATTGATGAATTCCTTACATTTAGTACACTTGTAGTTGTGGGTTATAATTTTTCTGCAACGTCGCCGTTACAGCAAATTTTTAATTTCAAAGAGTTGACAAACTTCCACATTTTGACATTGGGCTTTTTGTACAAAAATTTATGTTTCGTAATATTTATGTAAGGATTGTTATTTTGATACCAATGTGGTAAACTTAACTCTTTAGGAGTACATTCGTTGGTAACTTGGTTGTTTTCGACTAGTATTTGCAAGTCAAATAAAATTGCGTTGAAGTCGCAGGTTAACGTTAAAAAATAACACTACTAACGACAGTAAAATCCCGCAGTTTAGTAAACATGTTACGAAATGCTGAACCAAAACTCACGTCAAGAAAATCTAATAATAAGCCAAGTTTAACAAGTCAAGAGCAAACTGAGATTTGAAACATGAACAATTGCTTCTTAATACCTTACTGCTTTCTGTAAATTACACTGGTAAACGTTTGCTTTTATTTATAAAGTTCTTACGTCTCTTAGAATGCAAAACTTGAGCATTAGATCTTCCTGAACCATTATCAGGTGTGTTTAATTGTGTTATTTTGTGGGGCAAACATCATTCACAGTTGAGTCCAGATTTACGTATCCAACTTGAACACTTTTACGGAGAGACAATGTGTTTGGTCTGTCGCAACGCAATTACGACATAGGGCCCAATTATCCCTCAAACATCTAATTCACCAATTCTTTTCCAAATAGTGCTGAAATTTTCCAACCCCCAATAAGTGTGCGAGTTATTGGTCCATTTGTACCGTGAAACAATGATTCATATTTTGTTTTGACCTCTCCTTCCCAAGATATGTGTTGCGACTCTCTTACCTTTAGCTGGCCGAGTTAAGTGGTTAAGTATTTCTGTCTCTCTCCACTGCCCAGCTGGAGTGCGGGAGATTGAATCTCTCAATCAACCTCGGAAAAGTCTTTACTATTGGGTTTTTGTCTTATAGAATTACATTGCTTTGGCTGTGTATTCCCGGATCTTCAGAGGACAGGACAGATACGGTCAGGTACGGGAATGGAAATTATCTTAAATGCTTTCTGAGTACGAATTTAGAAGATTACCATCATTTGCTTACATTGAGTTAATATGTCCTAGTCCTTCTAAACATATCCTCCCATATTCTCCATGTAATCATAAATATCTGGTCACTAGGTCACTGCCCAAACCTTACAACGAGAACAATCAAGATCACTAAACTAACTTCACTAGCACACTAACCCAACATTTCTACAATTCAATTAAAGCAAAACAGCAAAAAAATATTATTTTAGTGTAAGGGTAATTATTGGTCCCCATGATTTGTTTTGTATCCAAGTACTTAAGGGCTCATTAGGCGAATTGCGCATTAGCGTTTTCTTGACGTTAATGTTGACTTTAACGCTAACTTTTTACTTTACGGACAAGTTTACGGGAGTGCTTTATTTGTATGTTGCGCATACGCGTTTCACGTTAACTTTCCAATAATCAGAAACAGGAGTTAAAAATTTGTTTTGAGCCAGGTAATTAAAGACCACCTTGAACGTAAAATTTAACCAAGCCTACAGAATGCAGATTGCAGTCCAGATATGGACTATTCTAATATGGATAACTTTTGAGGGGTACTTAAGTGTCATTTTCTTTATTTACTACCTACCAGTAACTTTTGTTACATTTTTTTTGCAAAAATCGCATTAAACTGCCAATCTGGGATGAATATTACTGAAGATCATTTATGGTTAGTCTCGCATTGGTGATGTTCGCAACTACAAAACTACTAATTGTCTACAGCTACGATAACTAAATTGTACTTTGTTGAAAAAGTGGTAATATTCTCCGCACAAACACAGCATTATGCAGGAAGAGACGAAGAAACATATTTTAGAAAATTATTTCAACAAATAGGATGACTATCTCTAAAAACGATAAATGGCAGATATCTGTATAATTAAGGAAAACTTAGAAAATCGGCCGCATTTGTAGCCCTTCCAGGAATGTAACAAAAGTTAGCAATATGTGTCTGACTTTTTGACCCTCTGTCGACTAGTGGATAGTCCAAAATTGGGAAAATCGATATACTTAGAAACACAATTTTCCTCAATACTAATGTACCAAATTGTACTAAAGTATTGATATGATCATTGGATAAATTATAATGTCGTCTTATGTTATATCTTTAAGTGTTTATGGAAACGAATAATCCAGTGCGTACGCTTTTTGTTTTATTTGTTTCTATGAACACTTCGGCAACACCGTGTACATGTTGAAATGAAGAAACATTGTAAACAATATGCACATACTGCAATGTTTGAGGTCTGAGCGTTGTGGATGGAGATAGTTAATCTATAACTAGCACCTTTCCTCCTCTCACTTACATAATATGTACGTTACACAAAAACAATAATTAAAGAAAATTTTTACAATTGCATTATAAAACTAAATAACGCATCAATTGGACTTAAACTGTAACTTATACGTGCTTAAAGTTTAGAAAACTTAGATGTAGTTACCAACTCCTCTATAGAACACAATTACCAAGAGATCTCAACATTAGTGTAAGTTCAGTTCTGAATTTTGTGCCCATGAGGTAGTAAAGAAAAAAATTCACCGAACAGTTGAAAATTATGGGCAAACAGCCAAAAATTTCTGACACTTCGGGTTCGATACCAGCAGACATGAAAACCCAATTGATTCCTGCACTCAAGGAATTGCATATGAGAAATATAAATACAATTGTAAGCAACATCTTTGTCAACGAATTGTCCTCAGTTGATGACTGTTGTCTTGTATTAGATTGTCGCAGTAATACAGAATTCTTGACCTGGACATAAAAAAGGTATCACTTACAATCTACTTTACTATCTTATATGCAAATAGGAATTATATACAAAATAAATTGTAAATAGCTGTTGCTCACCTCCAGGATTATCAACGTATTAAAGACGGAAATACTCGTAAATGGTATCACGTAGATGAAAATTGTCCAAAATATCTTTTGATATCCGAGTTCATATGCTGCGTACCTGTGGAGTTGGCGCGGAAAATGTGAACTCCAAACTGGGGAAGATGCTTCGTAATCCCATTTAATAAACTCAAACCACCTTGGAATATTTAGTGTGGCAGAAATACCAAAAATTAGCATTATATAACGTGCAGTTTTTCTAAAAGAAAACAAGGATGCAACCTGAAGGGGATTGCAAACTGCTATCCATCTTTCGGCCGTAATAAGAATTGTCATGTAAATAGATGCAGTGTACACTGAAAAGTTCAATCAATAATTAGAACAATAGAAATACAATAAAGCAGATAGTTAGATAGATAGATAAGTTTGTCACTTACTTGATTTGTTAATAGGGTATGTAACATGGCCGTTGAAAGTAGATCGCTTGATTGTATATTCGAACAAGTTTTTGAACTCTCCAATCATAAATACAGAGGTGAGTAGGTAGAGTGAGTCGCAAAATGCAAGAGACAGTAGGAGCAGGCTCGTGGTACCTCTCATAGACTTCATCGATAGTACGAGAATGCTAATTCCGTTGCAAATTATTCCGAGGGCACATGTTCCATAAACAAAAGTAGTGTAGATGTGGTATATTGTATACAGTAATGTTGGTGTAATTTGGTCTTCATGAAATCCAAGTCTATGAAGCAGCGTGGTGATTCGCGTCTTCTGGTATTTTATAGCTTCGTCGCTTTCCTCTATCTTGTAAGAGAAGTTCCCTGAATCTTCTTTTTTTAGTATTACATAATGCATAGGGCCAAAAGTGCCGGATGCTAATGAAATATTTGTGAATTTATGTATTGTTTCTGCCAACTGAAGCAACATCCAATTAGTCGCTGTGTTTGGAATATTTACATAAATTTTTCTCAATGGAGCTGTCAATAATTTAGAGAACATTTCTCCCGCAATAACACCTTCAATGTCTACGCCAAACTTGTCGCAATAATCAAATAAATTGCCCAAATTGTCAAGGAGATTTGCATCTAGATGGCAACGAAGTAAACCAAAAGACGATAGGTTATTTAAACGGAGATGTGAGTCACACGAAACTGTCATGTCTTCTAAAATTAGTATATCCAGAGCAGTGGTAGGTAGTGAATTTAGTAGAATTGGAGGACATTTTTCGTCAAAATGCTGGCAAGTGATAAATAGAAACTCCAGTTTTGGGAAATATTTTCCAATGTCTTCAAATGTAGAATCCCATAGTTTTGTATTATCAATTGTCAATTCCCTCATTTTTGGTGAGTTTTGAAATAGCTTGAGGTCCAGGTCGCCATGTATAATCTCAAGAATACTCAAACATGGAAATAGGATTGGTTGCGGGTAGATAGAACTCCAGCGAAAACTTAGGAGTTTGGTTCGAATTGAAATTAGGGATCGAGTAGGAAGCATTGCCACATCAATGGCTTCATCGTGGAAATTCTCAATGTAAACGGATTTAACTCGTTCAGCCGTCTTGAGTACTTGTCCCATGTTTCCGTTTTTTATTTCATTTCTGACCAGGAGAAGATCGTCTACTGAAGTTAAGTTGAGGAATTTTGCGTTTATTAGAGAATCATTTACTGAAACTTTGTGAAAACTTTCCATAACGCAATATAACAATTTCCAAGAGGATACATCTCGAAGTTGAGTGACATAGATTGACTTGGAAGTCAATTTCACCTCAGCACCGCTCCAATATTTTACCTCTATTACAAAATCCACGCTGCTCAATTCCATTATTCCAGGCTTGCTCAGGAAATTTTTGTGAAAGAACACAATTGATTCAAAGTCCGCAGCGCCATTTAAATAGCATCTGTTCACGTCAAGAAATACTTCAAATTGAACAAGTTTAGGTAGGAAAACCTTGTCATGCAGAGAGGAATTTCTTCGGTCCCAATCCCACGAAACATTCCTCAAAACTAAGGACGTAAGATTGTAGCAGCCCTTAAGATACTCCACGACTTGGCTTCGATTAACGTTGACAAATTGCAATGTAAAGGTAGTTAATGAGCACATCTCCCCAAGCCGTCTTTTGGCTTGAAAAACTTCAAATAAGCTTGAATCTCCGATGAGTGCAAACTTCGTTTCCTGTAAGAATTGATGCAGATAAATGAGCCAAATTCAAAGAATAGCAAAGCTTTCTCACCTGTTCCAAACTGTTTGCAACTACGGAAAAACACAATAGACTTAATGAAACTAAAAGTAATCCCATGTTCGATGTATTGAAAATTTTATAAGCATAAATTTCTAATTAACATGCGTGGCTGTATAGAGCTGTATTTGAACTGTTTATTTCAATAATTTTTTGATTTTTTTTTCTACGAATTAATTAGTGGTCGCTGTTTCTGACGGAAAATATTACGTTTTGTTTTATCATTTATGTGTTGTGGCCTAACTCGTTATTTTTAACGACACAAAATATATCAAACCACAGCACCAAGGATGCAAATTTAAGGTTTAAAATTAAATTGGCAAATAAAAATTTTACGGATTCTAGAAGTAGTTAGTATAAAATATATTATATGCATCTAGTTTAAAAAAAAAATTAAAGGTGTGACACATAACATAACCGTACGGCAGGTAATCTAAAAATTTTCACACCGCGAGAGGTTCAAAATAAACAGAACCCCAAAGTTTTTTTGCCCGCCTACAAATCTGTACTCGATTGATTGAATTCTTAGATGTACCACGCTCAATATTGTAGACTAAACAGAGCCCCTAACTCTGGCAATGTGTCTCTCACCTCCATTTACCTCAGACATGTTCCTTTCCAATGCAATCGGGTGAAAAATAAGGCTAAAACTATCGCATCCAAATACATTGAGAGTACCTATTTGAGATTTTGTGCACAAAGCAAGAAAAGCGTCTGTAGAGGACTTTTTGCGCCTCTTGCTCTCCACCAAAACTTCCACAGTTTGAGATTAAACTACGATTGCGCGGTGTCATCGAAAGTGTCAATAATGCACATTTTCCGGTTCTTACTTTATTATAATTTTGAGTCCAACTCATGTACAAAACAAATTAAAGAAACCTTTTTTCTAATAAGCAATTCATTGCTGACAGTTTACGAGCAGCGTATCTTGCAACTGTAACTTGCATTGTGTTCATTTTGTGTTCATAAACTTTCAATGTCTGTAAGAAAATGATAAGTTATGTGGAGACTCGTCTATGTACGGACATTAATTTTATTGTGGCGTGACTTCTGGCTAGGTGTTCCAGTGTAAATGAGATACTATTTTATTTGTTTTTTATTTTAATCAATGTCTTGTTTCGATGTAATCATTTAAGCCCGTTTTATACATTCAAATTTGTATTCCTTTTACTTGTTTAAAATTTAAATCAAACTGATTCGCTAAGTCGTGATATTTTGACAAACAGTTGAAAATATTTGCATTTTGTTGCTACGACATTCACATGACATGATTTGGGCAGATTTAACGTTTAATTTTTTTTGATATCCTGCAAATTTATCAACTTCTTAAAAAAACGTTTTACAAATTACAGCATTTAAAAACTCCTCAACAGCTTGAAAGTAAATTCCTCATCAAGCATAAACATATAAACTAAGCTAATAGATAATATATTCCTATTTCAACCTTTTAATACTTCTTAGAATGGAAACAATGGAAAGTAACGATGGTATTACAAGATTTTGTGCTCAAGTAAAACACTGCGGCGCTTAAACAGCAGCAAACTCTATTCAAGGGAGGGAAAATTTTGAACAAAAATGTCAATTCTAACCGGTGTGAATTATATTTACACAGGTAGGTGCATATTTTACCCTTCACTTGCCTTTGTCAAAAAAAAAGGCTTGACAGCAAACGCATATGTTCCTTCGTAGCTTAATTTTGAATTTAAAGTATTTTTTCCATTGTTCTTATTTCAAATCTTGTGTAACTCAGTGGTTAATAGTTTGCGTTTTTACTCTGAGAAATTTAGTTACACTTTGCTAGAGCCACAAGCCCTTTCTTTAGCATAATCGTTTACACTAACATGGATTTGACATCAATGCTTTCTTCTCTCCCACCGGAGAGTTTGGCTAATTTAACCATAAGAACAGACGGAACTGACAAAGATGACGACGGCAGTCACAGCTCAGTAGACGGAAAAACTTGGCTAGTGATCAAACAATTGCAAACGAAGAACGAAACCGAATTTGTCAAGAAAAATGGTTTACATTGGGTAAGGTTTTACAAAAGGAAGGTCTTAGTTTTAGTGGGAACAAATTCTAAATATATGTTCTAGACAACTGCTGATCTCGACTTATTTATAGAAACAGTATAACATACGCAAAAGCATGAACACGATAAAGTTAGTCATTTTGAGGACTCAATTTATATGTTTTACAAGTTTTGATTACTATCTTTGTATACAGTTAATTACATTGCTAATTAAGTATGATAAGCAAGACTGTGCTAAGTAGTTATTTAGGAAACCTAGATCAAAATGAATTGGTATTTGGAAAAACAAATCAGAAAATTGTCAGTCAAAGAAGTCCCATAAGATAAAACTAAACTAGAAAAAGCACGGGATTTGTTTTTCTAAAGCGATACATTTGCATCATTACCCATAATAGTCTAATATATAAAAACGCAACTTGATTTTATTGTGTTTCTATTTAGGAAAAACTTGGATTGTGTCATCTTCAAGGATGTAACGCTGAAAGCGAAAACCGCTGTGCAAACTGCCCCAGTATTTTTTACTGCTCCAAAGATCACCAACTTGAAGATTGGAAGGTGCATAAGTCTCAATGTAAAAAAGTGATTTGGCAAGAATCTTCTGCAAGTAATCCCAAAAAATCTACCGAAGAATCTGCCCTTCCCTTTACTGCCTCAGCAGGTAGAGACCTGGCCAAGGGTACCTTGCTCTTTGAAAAAATGGTTCTACTCTCCTGTCCACGATATCCTGGCTGGGATGAAATCGGTTTCAATCGAAATCACCCACAAACCAGTCTAACAATTGGCCGACCACGCCCATGCATTGAGTGCTTTGAACTCATCATCAACTTGCCACACAACAATAATCCAATGCTCGAAATGTTTATGCCGAATAACGAATGCGGCAGTTGTGGATGGCCACTACATGCAAATTGCAGCGACGGACCGCTTCACCGCGACGAATGCAAAATCCTCACCGAAAACAAAATCAAGTACTCTCCAGATACATTGCATTTGCTCAATCATCTTGGATATATGCGAGGATATTTGTTAAAAGAAACTAAGCCCGAGGTTTGGAACCAAATCAAGCAACTATTTGAAAAACGAGAGGATAACACTGAAGCCTTTGGTTATATAGTAGCAGATGCATATGAGTTCCTAGTGAGAGAATGTAAGATGTTTGATACTGATATGGAAGAGCTGGCAGACCTCATTGCAACGTTCATAAACAAACGCGTTAGTTGCAGCGCTGAATTTAATCGTCATAAAAAGTGAGCAAATTTTTAATGTTTAAGCCTCTTTTGACCAGAATTGAAATGAAATTTAGATATCATGACTAGCAGAGGTGGTATTAAAACTCAATTTTCTTTGGATAAGTTATTAATCCTTAATTACTGTTGCAGGTTCGTTACCGTTCTATGTCAGGGTGGTAATCCACTTACAGCGTCAATTACACAGGATGGCAAGCTTGCAGCCCGCAGAAACACGTTTGGAGAAGCAGTCACGGACTGTGGTCAAATGCGGATGAAGTTTTATACGGATAAGTTTGTTAGGATGGGAGACAAGCTGGTCTTGGGGCCCGGAAAGGGAATGTACGCAAATGCTCGTGCTTGCAGATTTATCAGTCCTAATTAATTGTTACTCGCGCATCTATTGTGACTTTTTCTAACTACAATGAAAGAAGCATTCAGAATCTGTCGAATACACGCAAAAGCGTAAGAGAAAACGCATGCCGGGTACGGATGCTGCTCTAATATAAGTAATGCTTTAAACAGATGATTTGTTTATTTATTTATGCCAGGTGATGAATAACTTGAGTTTGGTTCTTTATATGTAATGTAAATAATTACGTGATATGCTTTTGTCTGTGCTTATTAAGACATATTTAAAAAAAATAAAACAGAAAAAAAAATTTAAATTTTGAAAATGTATTGATAAAACAGTGAGTTTTCTCGGTAAACACTAAAGATTTCCTGTCTCGTACAACATAGTTTGCCCAGATTCGCCCCAATTCACTCAAATACTCAAATAGAAAATCAAAATGTAGCAAGAAGAAATAAAATTATAGAATCGCTAGAGATAAGTTTTGCTTGTCACTACGTCAACAAAAGGAAAAAAGGAAAACTTTAATTCATTTCCAAAATTGCAATCTATGAAAAAAAATTTAAATTCATAACATAAAAACAACAAATGCTTAAGCATAAATTTTGTTGGAAACTTAACTAGGTAAGGCGGCATTATATTTATGGCTCCGGAAATGGCCTTTTATAAAATACCAATTCCCCCATTTTAATCAATTAAGCATATCCTGTTTTTTAACTTTATATTTTACCAGGCTTGTTGCACACATTAGTATGGATGCACGCACGTCACAAAACGATACTGAAAATAGTTCTTGCTTGACTAAGCGCCTAAACAAGTTAAAACTGCAGAATTTGCTTTACGGTATTACTGTGCCGTATTTATTGTTCTTTTTTTATAAGACCAAGCTTCATTTCAATTTTCAAAGCATTTTACAACAAAGAAAACATGGAACCTCGCCGTAAAAATCAATTCAGAACGTTTGTCGAATATAAATGTTTAGTTCTGCTTTACATTTGCAATACACTTATACAATTGACAAAAATATTCGATTCAGCAAACGTTATTAGAGTTCCAGCGTCGATTGATGTAATCCATATACGTACGGATCCTTCAAATTTACTTCGTAATTTTTTGCATTCAAGTACATTTCATTACTCCTTCTCATATGTTCCCGTAGCGTTGTTCAGTCAAATTCAAGCAAAATATGTGCAATAAGAATGCCTGCTTCTTTCTCGTTTTGAATTATAAGTGAAAACATCGATGAAATATATGAAACTATAGTAAAGTATTCTGGTGACGAGGACCCGGAACGTACACTATGATTTGTTACTTTACCAAACCGAACGTCGGAAAATCTATTCTGGGATCAGGTGAAAACATCACAAATTTCTAACCTAACGTTTCCTAATAAGCCACAAACGCAGTTTGAAATGTCAAAATACATTTGCAAAATTATGCAATACCTCACAATTTCTGTTATCCCATCTCAAGCAATTCAAATATACAAAGAAAGTACACAAATTTTAAGTCATGTTACCAACGACTTTACCGCACAAAATGTAATAGGAATTATGGACACTATTGAACATAAAAAATACCGGAAGTTCCGGAAAAGTTACTGAACCAATTTTAGAATCCAGAATTGAATGGATGAAGTTGAATAAAAAACCTTTCAAAAAATCGAAATTAAAAGTAGATTTGGTACCAAAACTGTAACAACCAGATATGTTGCGAGGAATTGTTTCAAAAATTTTAAATTGTACGTTTTTATGTCCATCTGAGAAGTCGGTGCAAGTCTACAAATGTGCGATCACTGCAATTGGCCACCTGCCGTCCTCCGTTTTGTTTCACTCATCATTTATTTGTAAATTCAGAAAACTTACAATATTGCGACAACATAATTGAACAAACAGGCAGGAACTCGACAATTGTGCTATTTGCACTTTTAAAGTTGACTTGCTGGCTATTGATTATTCTCAACATGGTCATTTAAAAGAAAGGAAAAATATGGAGAGGATTAAATTATGTCTGGATTTTCATTGGCCAACCGGCACAGACTACTAAGAAAAACCTACCAATACTGGTGCTTCTAATATTTTTCTTAAGCTAAGTTACTTGTCCTACATTTACTTTACTAGTGTACACACGCTACCATTTTCTGAAATGGTAGTTAGCACTATAATTGATTTGTTTAACGCTGGGTACAAAATCATTGTACCAAAGAGTGTTGAACTTGCTGCACAACTGGAGTTACGAGTATAGATACTCGTACCAGCTGTATTTTCCAAATAAAGATCCTTCTCAATATGTATTTAAAAAAATGGCCCAGAAAAACACACCAGTGGAATTCCGTAACTTATCGCTCGGCACAATGTTGGTGCTATAGTAATCATGGGTAAATTTTCCAAATTATAAAACTTCGAGCCGAATGGCAGTCCGGTCCGTCAACTCGATGTCAATCCCTGAACCATTCTTTGTGAAGCATAACGCAATATGTGCGGGCAAATTTTGCTAAAGCCTAAAACAACTTGATGTCTCGGTTGCTTTCGGGAGGAATCAATGAATTTTGGGAAAGAAACTTTTCAAATGCTGTTATGAGGAAAATACAGCGAAAGTTAGCACTGCATCGCAAAAAATCTCTTGGTGAACAGAATAAGCCGAAAATGAAAACACCGTTGACAAAGTCTTTTAGCTTGATTTACACACTCTCCGCATCTAGTATTGCTATCTTTTTCTTGGAATTGATTTTCTCTGATTTCGAAAAAGAATAAGTCAAATTGTTCAGACCAATTAGTGTGAAATCGTTTAAAAGTCTTTTCGTTAAAAGAAATATTTCAAGCCAAAAGCGCCGTGATACAAATTTCAGTGAATTCAAGTTAAACTAAAATGAGACACCATATTTTGGGTAGTATGCATTTTTGCACAAAAAATAAAGGACACAAAATCCTTGAATGGCACAAACAATGACAATAAACTAAATGTTGACTTAAAGCGGGAAGTCTAACAGGGACTTATTAAGGAATTCAAGCAAAACCGCAGACAAACATTGGCTTTCGTTTAACTATAGTGATACACAACGTGAATTTTCTTTTCACTATTTTTCAGAGTAGGCTTGTAGTACTAGTCAAATTATGCATCAAGAAGCATGTTTTTAGTCATAGATTAAATGATACGACTTGAGTCAATGTAACATCGCAATATATACTTCCTGGTCAAAGGACTAGGAAAACTCGAAACATGAAACAGATAAAATATACATACCCTGCTGCACAAAATTTAAAATGAAATCCCTAGTGTTTTTGTTCTTCACAACTAATTTAAGTTCTACTGTTTACTTAAGCTTTTTAGTTTCAATTATTATTCTATTGTAAATACGAATGCTTGCCAACTTGAATTTGGTTCACTATGCCTGAAGGAATTACAGCATGCCCTGAGAAAATACTTTACAGACACGCTTAAAAATAAATGTTACTTCGGTTATTTTCAACTATACTAGCGTTATTTCCGCCATAATAACTTTACTTTAAGAGTAAATTTTGATTATGCAAAATAAAACTTGAGACAAACTTTCATCTCCCTATGTCCAATGGATATTAAACATTTAATTCATTTTATAATTGCATTTAAAGTATTTTGTGCAGCAGCATTAACTGAGAACATCAAAATAGCACCGCCTTCTCCTTCCGGAATACATATTCACTGCCACATCACGGAGAAGGAAAGTTGGACATTGAGGGTACTGCACATGGGCCTTAAGTATTACATAACTTTGTATTCTCCCTATGTGATTTCAACAAATCGCAAAGTAAACGACTTAAAAAAAGGAACTTACTTAAACTTTTGGCTAATTGACACGTCAATAACAGCTATCTTGCATCATATGCACACATATTCCGAAATTGTAGATACTACTGAAGCATACTTCTTTATTTCTCATCCTACAAACTTAGCAGTGGAAGATTTATTTGACGATTCAGTACAGGCGAAATTAATCCTAAAATCAGGTTTTAGGATCTTTGTGTTGCATTTTTTTGAAAATAAAGTTTCCACATTCGTATGCGGAATTACTATTGATATTTTATACAAAGGTATTCTGGCTCCGAGAGATCAATCGACATCAATTGTTGAGACAGGTACAACAAAATTTCTGCAAAATTTGTACAACGAACTTGAATATAAGTGTGGGAACAAAATGGCGGTTACGTTCCCAGCAGGCAAAAATGATTGGAGAGGAATTAACACGGCAGGGTTACGACGCGCAGAAAAGACAGCAAGGCTACGCCGCCCGATGACAGCTACTGTGAACATCCTGCGCGGCATTGTTTCTAGGGCAATTAATCTTACTTACCTCAGACCTTCACAGGAAGCTAAAGCCAGTAGCCTCAAAATTTGCGATCACTGTAGCTGGCCTCCTGAAAAGTATAAATTCTTACGCCTCATTATTTTGTTTATTAACAAAGAAAATCTCGTCTACTGCAAAGACATATTTGAG
>JAQFYP010001650.1:0-14782 GCA_034694865.1 Bilobella braunerae
AAATTAAAATCAAAATGCATCTCCAGGTGTTTGCAGCAGCCATAAATTAGAAACCAAAACTAGACAAATTGGTATGCAAAAAAAATCCATACGTGATCGAGTAAGAAGGCAAAACAACAAAAAGCTTTTTCTTGAATAGTTTCTTTTTGGGATGCTGCATCTTTTCATTTTACTGTCTGAGCTTGAAAGATAAATCTTTGGGTCCGCCCAGAGATTACAGAGATGAAAATAATGATATCAAAATCTTAATTACAGCCTTTGGAATTGGAAGCATGATCTACAGTGGCCTTGAATTTGGACAATACTTCGAGCTCCAGTCAGACACCAAGTGTCACAATTTCATGATCGCCCTCACGCCCGCCGTCAGGATGATCTTCACCTTTGGACAGATGTACTTCATCTTCCTCAATTCCAAGATGGCCGTCTCCTCCATTCGTCTCGGGGCTCAGTTCGGCCTCATGCACATGATTGGCACGAACATGTGCGTGTGGCTCAATGTCATTATTCAGGAGACGCGTCACGAGATTCTCCATTTCTACGATCCTGATAATAATACCTTGATTGTCAATTACAATCGTCACGTGCCGAGTTCACATGTCAAGAAAGACGGAGGTCACTCTGAAGGTCACGGCTGGGCGCAGCCCTTAATTCAGAATGTGAGCACTGGAGTAGAGACGCTGTTGGCAAAGGGCCTGGAAGCGGCGATGGGTGACAATGACAATGACGAAGGGCATCATCATAGAGAAAAGCGCGGCCTTCGTGGTCCTCACTCGATATACGAATGTCGCCGAACGGATATCATGGGCTCGCTGGTCCAGAATTCATCTTCGTTTCTCTTCCCGTGTACAATTGAATACTCTCTCATTTGCGCCGCCATTTTGTACGTAATGTGGAAAAGCATTGCCAAGCGCAGGGCGGAGCTGCGGAGGCCATGTCGAGCAAATTGCTCGCAATCGGAATCTTCAAATGTAATTTAAGAGTTTCTAAATTAATGAAAGCTGAAAATTTCTCCAAGTACGTAGCAAATAAGCAATTATCCTTTTTTCCGTATTTTTTTCAATGAGAACTAGAGTAATCTACAAAATAAATAAATATGCTCTCCAATCTAAGGTTAATAACTACTTGTCCTAATTAAATTTTCAGCGTTCAGGAAATCGTTTTGATTTCGAGATTTTTATAATTGTACTTTTAAATTGTGGAAGCAGTACGCTGCGAAAAGATCGCCGCACTCTTACTCAGTGGACTGCGCACGCGCCAACAAGGGACTGTTCATGGGCATCTTCTTCCTCGTGATGACCATCATCAGCCTCATTCTGTTCTTCGTGCTCATTGGTCGCGATGGATATGAAACGCTGGCAATACTGGAGGTCAATGTCACAGAATTAGTTCTCTATGGAGTGACAACGGTAGCCGTTCTCATCGGAATGTGTCAAGTACGTCGATCTATTTGAAAAATTATTTGAAAAATTAATTTCGAGTTCACGCAGGTCCGCGAGCTCCGTTTCGTTCACTCTAGGAATCTAGAACTGGACAACATTTTACTAATTGTGGCTCAAACAGGATCCTTTATCTACAATGTCTTCACCGTGATTGGCGGCCATTTTACCCTCAAGGAAAACACGGTCCTGGTAATGCTAACTGGACTCGCTTGCCTATTTCAACTTCTCCTGCAAACACTGTTCATTCTGGACGCTTCAAAACGCGCAGCCGCCACTGCAGACCAAGCCAGGCGGAAACCTGGCCGTGAAATTGTGACCTTTCTCTTGGTGACCAATTTGGCCATGTGGCTCATTAATACGCTGGAGAAATCGAGAGCCGACAGTCACCCTGTCCAGCTCAAATTCTACGGAGTCTGGGCCTGGACAATCATAACTCACATTTCAATGCCGCTTGCAATTTTTTACCGGTAATTTTAACTAAATGGAAATTTGAAACTAGGACATTTTTTTTCGTAATTTGTTTCTGGAGGTTTAATTTGACACGAAAATTCACAAAGTCACTTCAATGACTTTCACTTTAAAGTTTGCGTAGAAAAAACCACTCGTAGAGGCACGAATCCATGAATGTCAATTTTAGCAACAATTTGGTTTAGCCGTTTTTTTTTTACCTCGTAAACTATTATAATTAACCAAAAATTGAATTTAATTGAATTTTTTATTTATTTTGTAAATAGGTTTCATTCAACTGTCTGCCTGTGCGAAATATGGAAGAAAGCTTTTAAACTCAAAGTAAATTACAGGTGAAAGCTCTTTCACAAAATCTACTACAAACTGTGACTGAACAATTGAATAAAAACTAAATTAAGACAATTATGTCTATCTACAACATCCAGAGTATTTCACATTTCATCTGAATTGAACAAACTATTAAAATAATCGCAAATCCTTGCTTTAGCCGTACTGTTTCTTGACGCACTAGAATTTTACTGCTTAGAAAACGCATTAGAATGAAGTTTAAGCAGTTTATGCATGTTTACCAGTTGCAAAGTTGTATTAAGTGCATTTAACTAAAAGATTAATTACACATACTAGCACAAAAAAGAAGCATCGCTGCGGCCTGCGGCTGATGGATTTGCTCTAAAATACTGTAGCATCATATCGCAAAGTACTCACATAAGCTTTCAATGTAAGATATACTAAAAGCGCGAGTTTTTCCACAGATTATTTAATCCCGTTCAAGACGTCTGTGTCTTGATCTTTGATGTTTTTTCAAACGTACTTATACACCTTTCAAAAGCCGATCAAGACTCGGAAAGCTGCTTGGCGAAATTTCTAATCATTCCTTGAATCGAGAGTAATATTCCGAAAACGATTAATTAGGATGGAGCTACTGCCTTATAATGTTGTTTTACTGGACATCGAGGGAACGACCACTTCAATTAGTTTCGTAAAAGTAAGTTGATATAAAGAGTGAAGCTTTGAACGTAAACGCATTCGACTGCCACTGCGCGTTCTACTCACAAGTTCGAAAATAGTGGCAGTGGTTTTTTTTAGATACTAACAATATGAGGAATCAGGAAATTTTAAAATTAAGATAATTTAAGCAAAAACATTTAATAACGAATTTGAGAAGAATAAATTTTGTTTTAAATTTGATGTAAATTAAAATCTGATTTTTTTTTCTAATAAATATTGCCAATTCTAGGATGTGCTCTTTCCTTATGCCAGAACCAATCTGACAGAGTTCCTGACAGAGAACTGGAGTGATCCAGATGTATCTGGAATTGTCCAGGAAATTGGATTACAGGTTCGTTAAATACTTTTACAGCTTATATACTGGTTTTACAAACTAAAATATTCTTGCTACTTAAAATCTTTTTCAGTGTGAACTGGATTTAAAAAATGGCGTCCTTGGCGTTCCAATTGTCCATTGTCAGCCAACAGATGACCCAACCACTGCTATGTCCAGCGTCATACAAAACGTTCTTTGGCAAATGGACCAAGACCGAAAGACTACTGGTTTGAAGGCCCTTCAAGGGAAAATTTGGAAATCCGGCTATGATTTTGGCCTGATCACTTCACAGTGGGTTTCTTCACATAATTCAGTACTTCAGAAAAATGAAATCGAAGGCAATCCAAATAACTATAATATTAATTTACTGCAGTGTATTCCCGGATGTACAAGAAGTTTTAATCCGTTGGACAAATTCAAAGAAAGTGTACATATATTCCAGTGGAAGTATCGCTGCACAGAAATTACTATTTGCTCATACAGAATTTGGGGACTTTACGCAGGTACGGGTTCGATCTTCGGTTGCTACCAACATTTGCATACTTTTGCATGTTTACCCTTAATTAACGCTTAATTTTCCTGTAGTATCTGAGTGGTTACTTTGACACGACGACAGGACCGAAGGTTGAGGCAGAAAGCTATCGAAAAATCGCTTCTCAACTCAACGAGGTTCCTGAACGTATCCTGTTCCTTACCGACAGTCCACTGGGTAAGCTGCAGCGCCCTATGTTTAATTTTTTTTAACTAAAAAAAAATCTAGAAGCTTTGCGTACTTAGTTTTCAAAATTTTCAATTTTTGTAGAAGCGGAAGCTGCATCCGAGGCTGGAATGCAGGTCATCGTAACGATTCGTCCTGGAAATCAGGAGCTTCCAGTTCATATTAAAAATAAGTTCAACATTGCCAATAACTTTGATCAACTTTCCTAAATTGTGTCATTTTCGTAATAAAACTATACGATGAACTTTGGTGCTTCTAAAGTTGAGTACTCAATTCTCTATAAAAAAAAATAGCGCTTTGATATTCAATTCATTTCTTCCTAAAGTTTCAGCGCTGCAAATATATTCTGGCCCTATATAGTGAATTACATTCATTTGAGACCAGGTTTATCTCAAGAATTTAATTCTGTCAGGAACGAGATCCAAATACAAGATTTAATTTACAACTATCATAGCTAACGCGAAATCTGAATTAGGTAATAATGATAATAACATTAAAAAATTAATAAAGTTAAATAAATTAAAAGAAGTTATTTGATCTCATTTGGCGAAATTAGTCAACTCTCAACAAATTGTGTTATTATTAAATTAGTTATTTTTTCGATTTGAAAAGATTTCTTTTTTTTTCTTGAAATTTTAGATTTTTAATTTACGAATTGATCATTGTGTACTGATTATTTAGTAAACTAGCAATTAGCCAAGTTGTTGAGATTTCGTTCTTGCTTTTGAAAAGGTGAAGGAACTTTACGAGCAACTATTTGCCCATTGGCTAAGGGTTAAGAAGGCGGAAAACTTAAAAATTGAAACAAAACAGATGACTTATTTGAAGAAAGAATTAAGCAAAAGTTTGTTTTAGAGTAATTGACCATTGACAGGAGTTGCTTTAATTCTTGATAATTAATTGTTAATTAAACTTAATTGTCGCACAAGTATCATTGTTACCGTTCCTTTAACTAGGGTAAGCAAAAAGTTATTCTTCGATATCGATTTGGTAGCTCGGAAAACGATTTAAACGTCGAAAAGGACTTCTTCAAATCCCAAGAAACGTCGAAACGAAAGAATCGTTTTTGTTGCTGAAGAAGCTTACTATCTCAGTTAAAAATGTCTGAACGTAAAGTTTTGAACGTAAGTGAAACAAATTTTAAGTGGTTTAAATCAATTGCCCTCTTATGCGCAATTCCGATTTACTAAATAATTTAATTGGTTTATAGAAATACTACCCTCCTGATTTCGACCCTACGAAGATACCGAGAGCTCGACAGGGCAAAAACCGTCAATTCACTGTTCGTCTTATGGCTCCCTGTAACATGCGATGCAATACATGTGGAGAGTACATCTACAAAGGCAAGAAGTTTAACGCTAGGAAGGAGGACGTAGAAAATCAAGATTATCTTGGACTGCGAATCTACAGATTCTATATCAAAGTAAGGCAGAAGCAGAATGATTCCTTCATTCATCTTCAAAAAATAGTCTGCTTTTTCCTTTTAAGTGTACCCGATGTATCGCAGAAATTTGTTTCAAAACGGATCCTGTTTCCACGGACTATATCATTGAAGCTGGGGCGACAAGGAACTTTATGGCGTTGAAGTTGGCAGAGGAGCAGGCAGAACGTGAAGCACAGGCGGAATTGGAAGATGATGCTACAAATCCTATGAAAGTACTAGAGAAGCGTACGCAGGCCTCGAGAAACGAAATGGCAGTGTTGGAAGCACTGGAAGAACTCAAGGAGCTAAATCAACGGCACTTTACGCCAAATTATGACACTATGCTGAAGGAGTTTGTACCAGTTCCTGATCCAGTTGAAGTCGAGTTAAAGAAACAGGAAGAAGAAGACGAGGAATTCGTAAAGTGAGTTATTTACTCGCAAAATCTTATGCCATTATCTTCGTTAGAATGATTTTAATAATGTGTTGCTCTCAAATATAGGTCTGTATTTGGGAAGAAGGATCCTATGGCTGTCAAGCGCATTGTAGATGACAGTTCCAGTGATGAAGACAAACCAACCACAAAGAAGAGTTCTTTCGACTTCAAAAAATCAACTGATATTTTAGCAAACGAAGCTCCCGTTACAGAAAATAAGGGTGGAAATAAATCGTTTAGCGTAGGACGATTGGGCTTCTCCAAAAAGGGACTAGTAGCTATTAAGCCAAAACAAACGACTACAAACCCTGTCGCCACTCCTTCGTCATCTATTTCGATTCCGGAGCCAACCAACAACGGACTTGCACTGCTAGGCTCTTATGGCTCAGATTCAGATTCGGATTAAAAAATTACGGGAATCGTAACTTTCTTTAAGTAATTCTCGAATATTTTTAAATCTCGTTAGTATTTAACATTTATTTCAAACATGTCAATGTAGTTTTGAACATAATCAAACGAACTATTAAATCATGTTCTTTATTAACAGCTTTGCTATGCATTTAGATTTTTAGATTTTATTGGATCATTTATTAAAATCAGGAGTCGAATTGCCTTGAACAGGTATAAAAAGTAAAGACAAGTTAAAACATTAAAAAATATAGAATTAATTATACATAAGTTTCATTTTTTGACAACACATTACAGCCTCTGAATCGGAATAGTATACGTTTAGTTGGTAGCATCTGCTACCTGTATTGTCCACTTTTGTATAAAATCTATATTAAAAATTAGAAATATATTTTAAAATTACAAAAAAAAAGTTAAGCTTTCCTTTCTTTTTTCTTTGCCTCGAGCGTTATAAGTACAATTTACGCGTTTGAAAGTAATCATGGCTTTCACTCAGGTAATTTAACCGTCATTGCCTCAATAGGGTTATGCCTTGTCGTGATAGTGAACTTCAACGACGGTAGTGCCCGATTTTTTGTGGTTAAAAGGGTCAAAGTCCTCCAAAACCTTGTCGGTTCCAGCAGCATTCTGTTTCTGCTTCCGCGCACTTGGGCTTGAAGGAGAGGATGGCGACTTAACGACGTCGTAGTTTGGGAAAGGTGATTGATTTTCAGTAGACTTAACCGCGCCGCAGTGTGGGCACGGTGATTTACTTTCAGTAGACTTAACCACGCCGCAGTGTGGGCACGGTGATTGATTTTCAGTAGGAGGTAACCCAGAAGTCCCAGGAGAAGCGTTGTAATGAACAACGAAAGGATCGCTTTTCTTGGGAGTGGATTGTGGAGAAAGCGATTCTTTCCTCTCTGGAGTTTTAGGTTGAGGAATCAGCGGGGGAGCCATTGGTTTAGTTTCCGGCATTATGTAGTGACCTAATAGTTAATTATCATTAAATTAGATGTCTTCAACAAGCTAAATTAACGTTCATTATTACCTGAAGCATTTTTCTGAAAATCCTGCGCCGCGGAATTCTGAGTACGAGTACGTCTTGCTTTGGTATCCACCATTCGCGCTGTTGGCACATCCCGTTCCCGTACACCACACAGGACTCCTGCTAATGTGTCCGCCATTTTGCCTTGAGCCTCTGCACGATTTCCGGTCGGTTTCGGAGGAGCGATGTTAGTTTGTAACCTGTTTCTCCTAGCTTGTGACGTTCTTACGCGTTGAGGGCAACAGTCGAAACAATAATGGAGCACAAGGAAGGCAATGAAGGCTAGCAAAACGATCCCTGCAGCAAGATTTGCGTTGGAATCACGATTTTTTAAATTATCGCCCAAACACATTTTTACCTGCAGCTGTCCATCCAGATATTCCAATTGCTGCTGTTAGCATTTCCGGGTGACTTCGCGGCGGTGGTGGTCTCGGTGCCGGAGGTGGTGGTCTCGGTGCCGGAGGTGGTGCGGTACATGGCTGGCACACAGTTTTCGGACACAGGGTAGTCATCGTCATCAACGCGGGAGTTTCCGTGGTAGTCGTCGTGACCGTGAGCGACATGTTGTCCAAAAGTTCATGTTGACACTTTTCTGGTGACATCCACCCGCAAACGACATGCGCGTTCCTTGCAGCCTCGACACATAGTGCCGGGTCTCGCCCAGTCTTCGCTTTCCAAAAACATCCTGACGTGTGACAAGTTTTGCACGTTTGGAACTGACGACAGAACACTCCTTGACCGGGATCTCCCATTTTCGATTTCAGCAGAATTATGTTTCTTGTCAAATTTACTTTAATCGTTCAGAATTTTTTTTTTTGAGAATGGAAAAGTTTTCAAAATTTAAAAACCTAGGGAATGCTGTCAGGTACACTGTCAGAAGCGTACTGACGCCGTTGGAGCGTCCTCAGCAAAAACTTACCTGCAAATTACCTTCGCCTTTCTGACAACCTGCCTTAAAAAAAAGTGTTGGACAGTTTTACATCCATCGGAAAATTAACGCAGGTATTAGTTATCTTGGTTTATTAGCTCTTTTACGGCATTGCCTATTCGTTTTGACTCGAAGAATACATTTTCTTTATAAAAAGGTGATATTCGAGGTTATGAACTCGAGGATAAGTTCAGAGGTTGACTAGGTCATTTACATTATGCTAGAAGCACGCATCAACAGGTTAACCAAGTCTTAGCAGATACTAAATTCCTGCCTTAGGATAGCTTAACAGATATTGCTGTGTCGTTTATTAGTTAAGTAGACTTCCGTATCGCAAGGGATCGCTTCCTCGATATAATCGCGTTTTATCGAAGCGTTTTTTTTATTTCTCTTCTCCGCTGCCGGAAAGCGCTGATAGACTACTGGGAATGGCCGGAGTGGAAGAATGAAGCGCTGAAGTCGTGGAAATTCGTTTCTTTTGCTCATGACCTGCGGCAACGTAGGAAAAGACGCAGAGCACCGAGTAACAAATGTTTTCAGCCTAAAATAAGAATTTTGAATTTTAAAAACCTGTGCTTCATGGCTAACTTCTGGTAGTTTTTTTTTAGAATGTTTGAAAATGTTTCAAAACGAAAATGATAAAGCGTTCAAAACTAACCAAAGGGAAAACGGAAAACAGAAACGATAATTTCAAGTAAAAGAAAACGCTTTTCATTCAAGTCTCTTCTTCAACTTGAGCATGAAGCAAATCTTCGCTTCCGTGTGCCATGCAAATCGTTTCGTAGACTGCGAACATTCGATGTATTTGTACTGCAATTCTTCCTGGATCCTGTCCAAGCGTGGTTAAAATAAAATAAATAACAATAAACTAAAAATAAACTTAACAAAATAACATAAAAGAAATTATAAGATTGGAAATTGAAAACCGAAGGTTGAATGAACACGGTGATGAAAAAAATCCGTTGACATACCATAGCAGATTTGTAGCGTCTTTGTAGCACCTTTCGTGTTTTTGGATCTAAAATTGTAAATATTGTAAAATTGATTTTGAAAAATGATTAAAAAAGAATCAACGCTTCAAAAATGGTAATAGGTTTTCCATACTTTGAATAAATTGAAAATTAAAACATGACATACTGTATTCCTCAAGGACAAAGATTCCACCCTTTTGTGTGAAGCACTTCCGGATATGGTCGAGTCTCACGAAAAACTAAATTTAGAAAGAAATACTTTTTAGAAACTGAAATTAGAAGATTGGCTAACCTAATCTAAAACTACAGTTAGAGACAATTGTTGAACAAATTGCGAGGGGAATGAGGGGTTAAAGATCGAGAAGTGAAAGCACTTAAGTGCTTTTATTTTTCTAAATTGGAAGTGTTCAGGTCGAATAGGATTGATGACAGTCGTCAAGAGTTAGGTTAATGAAAGTTTAGAAAAGTTAGTTTTGAGGAAAATAGTGGTTGACAGTAGCAGTACTACTTGAGCATAAAGTACTGGCAAGCTGGGGGCTGAAGCCAAGAAACGACTAATTTCCGGAAATGGTTTTGAAAAGTGAAGCGTAGAAGAGAAGCCATTCTTAGCGGCGGAAAATTCAAAATCTAGTTTCAATCAAGCCAGTGAGTATTGGACAAGCCCAAATCGTTGTTGCCAAAAATTGAAGCATGCGGAAGCAACTTTCAAGAAGCAAAAACGGAGTAACTACTGGCTTAAAAAAGCCACTACAAACCATAATAGAACCCAAATTAGGACTAATTTGTGATTTGGGGTGGTGAAATTTCATCTAAGGAGTGAGTACCTCCAAAGGATACTTTTTTTGTTTAACTTTCACGCTACACTTTGAACAAAAGCTTAAATCCGAGGGAGAAAGTTGAAGTCATTGAAAAATTTGAGATGGCCATCAGCATGGAAATCTGATGTTTAGGCTTATTAATTGTAACAATTTAATTAACAGTTTTCTTTGGAGAGAAAATGAAACGAAAACAAAGTGAAAGTCAGGTGGACAGCACTAGAGACAGAGGGTGAGAAATTTTAAAACTTTCATCATCACGCTCCTCCTCTTGTCTCTATTTAAAAAAAATTGTTTTAAAACACTTCAAGACATCTAATAACAGTTCTTCCAGAAACTAGCCGTGTTTTCCGGAAGAATTGTCCGCTTTATGAGCGTGAATGATGTAAAAATAAAAAATAAAAAATTGGTAGGTTATGGAAATGAATGTAACTACTTTGTAAGAACTGCTTTTGCTTTTGCTATGAGACTAATAAGATCGTTGGCGTAAGCTTTCTCTACCAACTCATTAAACTACGAACAAATCAAAAGGTTAAACTTTCCTAGAGTGATCAAGGAAGGTCAAAATCAGAGGTCAAGGTCACTTGTAAAGAAGGGAAACATGGAACTATGCCACATTGAATTGGATCTCTCTGGAACCAAGGCGGAGTGGAGTAAATGAGGTCAAGAGGTCAATTTGCTTCAAAAAGAAAGTCGTGAAAAGGTTTACACGTTTGACACCGGCACTACGACGAGAGGTTAGCATAGGACAGAAGAGTAAGAATACAGGGTGTCCATCCATTTTTTGAACATGATATTAAAACAGGTAAAAAATGCTTAGACATCCCACATATGAGTCTCTACACTAAAATACTAAAGGTGAAAGGGTCATAGCCACAGTTGAAATAATACGAAAGGAGAAAGTTTTTTCTTCAAGAAGACCATAAATCAAAAAGGAAAAGTTCTGACTACATTTGAATAGTTAGGAAAGTTTTTTACTAGAATAGCTTCTAGGCTAAAGTGAATTTGAAAATGATGGCTTTAGAAGGAAAGGAAAATATTGAAGAGGAAAGCGGGAAAGTTCAAAGTTTTTTTTTGTGAATCGCACGGAAGTTATGCTTAAAAATTTGTCTCCTAAATTACTTAAGCAAGTAATTGTGGTATACAAGAATACCTCAAAATCCTGTCAGTAGAACAAGTGTCGAGTGTTTCATCCGCATCCAGAAGTGACCAAGAACGCAACACAGAAAGGCATACGTTTAATTTCGACAGAATTATTACCGATACACGATAAGTTAGGTAACCGAATGAAATGACGCTGGAAGGTGGTTGGATATTGGATATTGATCGAAAACGTAGAAAGGAAACGTTGAGGAAAGGATATTGATGTAAACGTGATGATATAAATTGGACAGGGAAAACACACTTAACGCTCCAATTTAGTCAATTTCTGCATCAAATTTCAATTTTTTTTTCAAATTGTCAATATTTCCATAGTTAAGTTTTGTAATACGGCGAACCTCATCAGAGATACATGCAGAAGGACCATCTCAAAAGCTCCTCTTTCCTATATCCTCTTTATGATTATTCAGTTTACTTTTAATTAGTTGTTTTAATTAACTAATTAATTCAAATTTTTGAGGAATTAGAATGGGGCCAATATATTCTCCACCATTTTTTCTCGGGCAAAATTTTTGCCCTTGTTATTATAAAGGGGTTTTAATACACCGGAAATAAAAAAAAAATTGCAAATTATCTGTTTAAAAAAATAATTATAAAAAAAAAATGCTGCGAGTACAATAAAGTCCTAGTGCCCAAGAACAAGTATTACATATTCACAAATCATAAAACCTACCTGGCGTTAGTAGAAGGAACACTTAAGGCAATTTTCGAACAAGAAACCAAAACATAAAAGCGCATTGTGAGGGTCACAAGAACAAAATGTACGATATTCAAACCAAATATTGGGTTAGTTGCATTAAAACTGTTTAGTTATCTTTGTTTGTTTTTTATTAGTTTCTTAAATATTTGCCAGTGTTTTGTAGATGTCTTAGTTTGATAGTTTGCCAGAGCTTTTAATTGAATCGGGAAAATTTAGTCAAGGTCACATTGTGTAAATAGTAAAGGAATTACGGACGGGATTGGGAAAAGTTGCAGCGCATGACTCCAGTTCATGAGCTCATGTGGGTTCGATTTAAAAAACAAAAAACTCACTAAAACTAAATCTTTACCTCATTTTACACTTTTGTTATTTAAATTCGCTCAACTTAAAATATTCACAGCTAAATTAATGTTCTCCCGTTAACTTAAATTTAATTTGGACTGTACAATAACAACGGCAAAATGAATATTAACGGAGTTTTGAAGGGACAAAACACTGTGAATCGTATCGTGCAATTCAGGGTTCTTAAATGCACATGTACTTTTATTTAACAATTGAATTAAACGTCCGGGACTGACCAAAGCTTTTGGATAAAAAAAATAAAGCACAAAGTTAAGTTCAGCTTTAATACTCTACTGAATTGAACAGAACAGGATTTTTTAAACAAAAAACAAACTAAAATCCAAAGGTTACATACATTCTTAAACAGCAATGGAGCATCAAAAAGTTACTTAATTAACCCAGAGAGTGAAAGTTAGGAAGAGAAATAGCAGAAATGATAGGTTTAGGTGGGCAGGTAGTAAAATAGCTGCATAGGTCTAATTTTAAAATTTAAAACAAGCGAACATAATTTTAAAACAACCACTTTCCCTGGGTCAACACAACACAAGAATAACAAGTTGGAGAAAGTAAACACGCAAATGGAGAGAAGACATAAAATTGAGAGTTCAAAAGCGCGAGCGAGCCGAGAGAAAAGTTGTGAAAAAGGCTCTGCTTTCTCTTTTGTGGAATTTGGAATCATTTTTTTTTAGAAAACTCATCGTGACTCAACGTTGAAGTGCTAGAGAGCCTTCCATAATAAAAGCTAAAAATGAGAATGAAAAATTTCGTTCCTTTTCCGTTTTTTTTTGTTGCCGAAGAGAAAGACTGAATAGGCAAGACAGAGCAATAGGAAAGTTTGAGAGGTCCTTCAAATTTTAGAAAGTGAGAGATAGAGAGAGGGCTTAGAAAGAGAGAGGTTTAGAAAAAGGAGTCAAACGTAAAAATTTAACGGAAAACAAAAAGTTACTTAAAAAATTGAACTGTTAACAGTGAGATGAAAAATTTGTAAAAAAAAAAAAAAAAAACATTCTACACAAAAACAATCTCATCTTTGATACTAATTTTAAAATCTGGAGGCATTGAAAATACTTTTGAGTGATTATGATTTAAAAAAAAATCTTAGTGGTTAACCTTTTTTCTTGGTATATTTTGAATATTTTCTAGTATCAAAAGTCATTTTTTTCCCTAATTTTTTTCGTGAATCGTAATTTCGTAAAATTTTCGTAAAAAAAAACTAAAGGTTTGATCAGGAAAAAAAACCAAGGTCATAGAATAGAGAAGATTTGGAAAGCAGATGCCCGAACCTTGCTATTTGCGAAGAGAAGCCCCACCCCCTCCATGCACACTTGCAGGAGACCACCTTGACCTGTCTTCAAGTCTTCCACGGGAAATTCACCGCCGAGGTCAGTGCCTGGAATGGGGGTTGACCCCCGGGCAGCGGCCCGCTCCATCGCTTCCTTGATTGCCTGATACAGCTGACGACACTTTCTCGAATGGTACTTGTGCAGTTGGGTCTGGCCACCATTGCGCCGCCAAAGACATACCACACGCGTCTTGGGACTGTACGTCATGTTGACTAAACGTTCCCACCACCATCTAAAATAATGAATATTTTAAAGAAAGATTTTTTTTTGCGAAAAAAATAAATTTAAATGCAAAAAATAAGTTATGTCAAGGCCGAACCTTTCAACGATGGCTCCAGCAACGTTTCTCAAAACGAGTCCGTCGTCACGAACTTCCATAAATAGCAAGTCCCCGATTGGCTCAGATCCAGCGTGAACGGCAAACGTTTGGCGGTGGGCGAGGCGTGACCCCGCTGGTTTCAAATCAACCGCATTTCCTTTCTTTTACGCCAAAATATTGTCAGTGTTAGTTATTAAATTGTTCAGACTCTGAAAAAATTATTCTTTGTACCAAATGGGAGACTTGTTCAAGAAGCTGATTGATTTCTTGGCTGTAGACCAGACCCATGTGACTTTTTCCCAGGAGCCGTCGAATCTTTTGACGTAGCTCTTGTCGCACTACGTCCATCATGAGCATAAAAGACACGAGGTTGAATAGCTGGGTGGCCAGGAGTCGATCTTCTTCATGTTCCAGCCGCTTCTTTTCGCTGTCACTCAGTCCTTGGTACCTGTCCATCATTTCCCGTGGGCCCTGGTCCATGCCCACCATTTCTCGTTCTTGGGCTACTGCGTCCAGGAACGCATCCTCCCAAAACTGCATCTGGTCCCAGAGAGATGACCTCTCCTTGAGCAAACCTTCGAAGAGGTACATTCGGCCATTCTCGGGACTCGTCGGAGAACTTCCGGTTGGAATGAGAGATCCAGCGTGGTAGCGAAGACCAGCAGCAAGCGCTGATTTACTGGACCAGACGCTGGGACTTCGTTTTCCTCTTCCAGAACCCTAAAGCACATTCCACAAAAACAATTTTTCCAGAAAATTTTCAATTGTGCTGGGAAATTATTCCCTCTTGGGAGTAAATAATTTTCTAAAGCAGAACTTTTTTTTACCTGCTCCAGTTCTGTATCTGACACTGTTGATCGTAAGGACATTTGAGACAGGCGACTAGTAAGTTTGGGCTTGTTTCCATGTGCTGGAAGCTGGAGACCTCCTGGAGGCCAAGCAGGATTCATCACCACGCTT
>JAQFYP010001651.1:0-14781 GCA_034694865.1 Bilobella braunerae
CTCATATCGGTTTAACATGGGGATCTTGATGTCTAACACCGACCCTACACCCTACTACAGCACTCTAAAGTAAGTTTGAAACTCACGCCCAGCATGGGCTAGAATAGTATATTTCGGTCACTCTTAGAAAAACGGCGTTAATTTCCTGGGATAACCCTTTGCGTTTCCCATTTAAAGTTCAATATAAAATGCACATAGAGGAACTAGTTTTTGACAGGCATTTTCTCCAGAAAACGTACTTAAATAAAATAAATTAAAAAAACAAAACAAAAAGTAAATTTAAACGACTAATTTTACGTTTTGAAAAATTAAATTACTGTTCAAATATCTAGTGTTCAAAACGATTTTAAACTAGAAGTTTCCACTTTTTCAAGTTCAAAAGGAGGCGTTTTCGTATTTAGAAAAGCCAATTCTCGAAATACAAATCGTTCAGGATAAAAAAGGTTCGGTTCCTGGAAGAATTGTCGGAGTCCAGCAGACTCGAGAGACTCGAACCACGTGGTGAGGTTCCCTAGCCAATCACCTTCCTTGAATTTGTGCAAATGCACTTCAATTAGCAGTTGGGCGAAAGGAAGCCTCTCTGGAAAGTCTTCCAGGATGTTACGCACAGACTCCCACTCAGCGCCCTCTACGTCTACTTTCAGCACATCCACCGATTTGACCCCAATTTCGTCCAGTATGGTCTTCAGGGTGACAATATTTCCTGCATTGGCTCCACCGATTCCTATGAAACGAAAGAAGGCCCTCCCGGGGTATCGCTCCACTATTGAAGGGGCACTCGAAATCGTTGGATCAAACATATGAACGGTGCAATTGGGGGTCCTTTGTATGATTTCCTCTTCAAATGAAGTGTCAGAGCTGACGCCAAAGGAAAGCACGACACATTTTAACTTGACTTCTAATTGGTCGAAACCACAGATCCACTTTCCGCCGTCACCCACCCGACCAATCCGCTCCATTAATAGGGGACAGTCAAAAACTGGTGGGAAAATATCCCACAAAATTTGCGCCTGATTCACATCAACGCCATTCACTAACTTCACGGCCTCTACAGCCTTACGTCGTTTTTCCTGAAAACGCTCCCAATTTTCCTCAGCCTTCTGAAGTCGCTGCACTGTGTATTCAAGCTCTCCTGGAATTCCTGGAGAACTGGAAGCGCTTCCGGTCGTGTCTCCACTTGTCCACACAAACCACGATGCTACAAAGTTTTGAAAAATTGCCAGGTAGCATTATATTTCAACATTTTTAAAATATATTTAGATATATATATATATCTAAATGTGTCTAATGTATATACCGTGTTTTTCACTAGAAGCTAAACACTACAAAATTAAAAAAGAATTGTTCATTTTGCTCAACTATGAGGGGATTTTGAGGCAAAACTAATTCAATAGTCTAAAGTGAATCCCGCTTTATAAAATTAGCTGTTGAACATGGTAACAAAATGAGGTGTACAGTTTCTGGTGAAAAGCACTGTATAATAGGTATATTTCTCAAATATTTTTCTAAATGTGTTCTACAGCTTAGAGTGACATAATTTACCAATATGAGGCTCGTCGAAATAGAGACGTAAACAATTTACGCTCCACGTGAACAGTATTGCCAAGACGATCACGGTTGCGATTCGGTGTCGTGGCGACGTTTTGAACAAGGTAATCATCTTGTTCTAACCAGTCCCTTTCTGTTCAAATATTCAAGTATTCAAATATGACACTTTAAAAAATGTCAATGTAGATTTTTTTAAAGCAGCAGTACTGTCCCGGATCGAATGCTTAAAGACTCGCGACCTAGATTTCTCATTTATAAAACTAAATTAGCATTATGTACTATGTATTAAGACTTGTTCGATGTACTAAGGTTGAAGGTTATTTTTACTAACATTGATTTTACATTATCGAGTACATTATATATATAAAAGCGTTATTTTTTATAGCTGAACTTCCTGCTGTCCTGGGTTTGTTTACCTAGTTCTTTCAATAAAAGTGTTCTACAGTTTGACATTGTAAGTCGACATAGAAAACGACTTAATAAGTAAAATAAAGAAGAAAAGCCAAAACAAAGTGACACTTCATGAAACGACCCTAAAGAGACTATCTATTAAACTCGCAACAAAGTTCCTAAATTGCAAAATTTGTAAATTAGCATTTGTAAATTAGTCTTCGCCATTGCAAAAAAAAATTTGTTACAATGGTGTAGACTAGCAGGACATGCATAGGAACAGGGAAACATGTCATTTGACATGGTTTCTGATTTTTGTATATTATTTAATGCAAAACACAACAACAGATTTTTTATTTTAATCGTAATAATAGTGTTAATAAACAAGAATATTTTGCATGTATCAAACCTTGTAAAGAGCTTAGAATCGAAAAAAAGTAATCGAAATCAGAAAAAAAATATGCAATTTTTTTATCAAAATTCAGTTCAATTCAGTCTTATCAAACGATTTAACGGTAGTAAAACAGTAAAAATAGCATTGTGTTTACTCATCCCTAGCAAAAACGTGACTAAAGTGAATAAATTTTATCAAAAAATTACAAAAAAAATATACTCTAATTTTTACCTGAAAATCATGACTTCATTAAAACTATTTTTAAATTTATATTTTGTAAATAAGCAGTTGATCTAAAGCTTGATATAAATCGCTGATTTTAATCAATTAATTCATTTCGGCCTAAGATGGGCCTGTTTGGCTTTAACAAAACGTCAGCAATATTTAAATCGTGTCGTTCATGCTGTTGCCAATAATCATCTCCTATGCCACAAAATACTTTCAGTAGGTGACGCACTCACCTTTAGCCTTGGTTTTCTAAATTACATTCATTCAGGCATTTAGATTACATTAAATTTGTTGAAATCATTAGTGATTCTCGTTTTAGATTTATTTAGCGTCACGCTTATATGTTATAGCAGCCAAATGCGTCACACTCGCAACGAAAACGGTCTCTTGTTTTCAACGCTTTCTCGCATTTACTACAAGTATTCACGGAGCTGACCAGGACATGCCACGTGTTTGCGAATTTGAGGTTTCAAAATCTCACAGTAAATTAGACATGCGAGAAGTTAATTTTTAAAAATAATGTCCCTTTGCACCAATCAAATTTTTAAATGCCGATTAGTTCGAATAGGTTTGAATTTTTATGAGAATTTCACTTGTGTTATTTAATTTTCTTTCATTTTTTTCACTCCATATTTGCTCTCGGGAGGAGTGAAAATGAGCAAAGAGACGAGAGACTAACTCCCATGAGAAATTTAAAACAATTTGGACAAACCGGCATTTTAAATTTCAAAATTAAAGAGGTGCGTAGAGACACTATTTTTAAAATTTACTTTTCTCATGTCTAATTTACGGTCAGATTCGGAAACCTCAAATCCGCAAAGACGACGTGACATGCCCTAGATAGTTCCATTGTCAATAATGTGGTGCCTTAGGATACTGTGCTCTGTGACAGCCTAGGTTAGAGTTATTTTCGGCTCTCTATCCAAATTATATATTTGCTAGCCAAACAAGCAAGTACTATGACAAGGAAAATTATATTTTAAGCATTCTATTTTATTTTAAGAATTGGACAATTTCCATTACTAGAATTTAGCATAGCGCTTGTAATTTTTTGTGTGACCAAGCATATAGCATAGCGCCAAGATATCTAAGTACGGCCATAAAAATAGCCATTATAGCCCGTCCATTTGACACATGTCTTTTTTCTGACACAGTATACTAGTTTCGTATGGAGTGAACACAATTTAAATTTGTTATTTTTGAAAATCATCGCTATTTTTTTTCTAAATATTTTAAAGTTTGCATTAGAAGAATGCGTAAGCGCGAAAAAGCGTAAATTGAGTTGAAATCAGTCATTTGGCTCCCTTTAGATACGGTGAAGGTGGAGCCTCAGATACAGAATGCACTCTTAGTCACTTTTAGGCAAATTTATAGTTTTCAACAACAGGCTCCTGTGCCGATTTTTGCGTTATCATAGTACAGTGTTGCACTACAGATGTAGAATACAGAATTACTTCACTTTTACGCAAACTTAGATACCGTAAGTTTTGTAGTAACTTTTTCCGATGGAATATTACGCTAGACAACTTTCTAATTAATTAAAGCTTACTTTCAAATTTGAAAAAAAAATGTAGCAATAATGAGGATTTTTTTTACAGATCACGTGAAGTGATTTTTCAGAACGATATTTATTCTTCAAAGAGTTATGATTAGGCAACAAAATTTAATTTGATAATCAGGTAGCGCCATTGCCTTGGAACACAATGGCACTGGAAGTGAGACATATTTTCAATTTAAATAATTACATGGCCTATTCCAAGGCAATTTTCCAAAATCTCCTAATCGCTGAATTTTCGTTCGCCTTCGCCGGAAGGTTGCTCATGCGGAATTCAATAGTAGTGGCAGACGCAGTGTTTTCAGAATCAAAGGTATTTGAAAAATTTCATTTGAGCGATTTTCGATTTCGAACTTTTCGAATTGTCCTCGACCATTTCCAGTGATTCCACGGTGCGATCTCTATGATGGAAATCATGACGGCTGTTTTTGTTATCAGGGATGTCGTGTCATTTCATTCAACGTAAGCCGTAACCGGGTTTATTTTACTAATTAATTACTTAAATAATTGGTTAATTAATTAGTTAAATAATTAGTAAATTAATAATTTAAATAATTAATTACTTAATTAAATGGACACTAAATAAAAATAACAACACTGTAAATTTGAGAACTAGCTCCACTAATATAAAACCTTCAACTGGAGAGCCTCGCACAGGTGAATGTCGATTCTTTGCCATCGCTTTGTGTAACATGTAATAGGCCTGCTTTCTCATAAAATAAATTACCCTAGTAAAAATTTGAATTTGAAAATATAAAAAGTTATCTTTAGGAAAAATTTAAAAACTCTACTCAAATTTTGTTTAATTGACATTTAACCAATTAGTTTGATTTTAATTTAATTTATCTTCAATCTTTTGCGCGATTTATTTTAGAATAATATTTCATTTTTTGGAAAAATTGAAAATGAGAATTAAAAAAAGTGAACAAGAGCGGGAGTGTGTAGAAACTTGTAAATTAGTCCGTGTTTTAGGATTCCTAAAAGTAGAAATATTTTAATTGGTGGTTGAATTTAAATTGAGATTAACTTTCAACTAGTAGTTTAGTTTTAGCAATTTTTACTAATTAAACTTTTAATTTTTTAAACTTTTAAATAACTTTACTTAATTAAATTAAAATTTTGCAAAATCCTGACAATTGCAGATTAAAAAAATTGACTTAAAATTTCAACACCGATTGAAACTTTATTGTCATTGTTGGTTGGAAAAAAATCTTATTGTTAGCTCTAATTCCTCGAATTGTGTTATAAAAACCGTTTTATAGAATGTTATTTTAAGAGCGATGTCGACGGTTACGCTGACAGTTATTTCTCAATCGCTGAATTTTCAAATCCACAAGGAATCGCTTTTCAAAATTTGTTTGTTCGATACGTCCCTGAAATCATGGTTGTAACACGATATTACGCGATTCGCGTGATAACTTTTATTTCATTTCCTACTACTACAATCAATAAAAATTATTCGAATTTCTATTTTAAAATGTGAAAATTTATCGAAATTTTTAATTTTAGACAACTTAAATCTCACTTTCAGCTAATAACTATAAGTTCAAGTGTAATTAAGTTTTAAACAGCAAACTTTGATTGGTTCGGCGCTTCAGTAATCGCTGGAAATTTGAATTTTAGGTTAAAGTTTCCTTGGGATCCTCCATGGGTCTGAAGCGTTCCTAATCGCTACTACTGGAAAGCATGAATTTTTTTTCATATTAATATATAATCAATCAATTAGTTAATTATTCTTTCTTATTTATTAGCTCAATTTTGAAAATTGTTCAAAACAAAAGTGAGAGAATTTGAAAAAGAAGGTGGAGGAATTTTTATTTTGTACGCAACATTTTACTTGAAAAGGGCGAACTGGAACTGCAGATTCAACAATCGAATTTACACAATTTCGGCGCCGTCTGCAATTTTGTAGGATGTTTTCACGTAAAATTAAATATTTGTTTAGTTTTGAATATTTGAAATTAGAAAAAAAAAAGATTGGAGTTTGACTGGAACGGTTTTGAATTCTCAATCGCTGAATTTTCCAATCGCTGACAGAAGAAACATGTTGTTGGCCTTTTTCATACTTGTTTTAGAACATGAAAACTCAGCGACTCAACCCATCTCAACAGTGAAAATCTCTCTGGTTATGATATTGTTAGGATTCGCTAAATCCAGCGATTCAGCGATCTGCAATCAGACACAACTTGTTCAAATCTCGTCCACTCCACTTCCAACGCCGATTCTGCGAGGCCCCTTGCTGTTCTGAAATTTTGAATATTTCTAATTGCAAGCGATGTCAACGATTTCACTGACGAGAATTATTCGATCGCTTAATTTTCAATTCGACAAGGAATCGCTTTTCAAAATTTGTCTGTTCATTACGTTGCTGATACTGGAAATCACGCTAGAATTTTTTTTTCACAAATTCAATAAACTTTAACTTCAATTGTAATTAACATTTTTGTAGTTGCGCAGCAATCAAGTTAATTATGACTAATTAATTAAGTACTAATTTTGTCGCTGGCGGTCGTTTCTGAATCCTGAATTTTCGAATCTACAAAGAATCGCTTTTCAAAATGATTATTTTCGAAACGTCGCTGGTAATCTCGTAATTTGACGTGCAGTAGTTTTTTTTACTGAATCCAATCGCTTTTATTGCTAAAAATTTAATATTATAAATTTCTACATATATTATAAAATAAGTGTTAAATTTTTATGAAATTTTCAATTTTACCTTTTAGATTTACTTAAATTCAATATAAACTAACTTATTTAACTTGGCTTTAACTTTAAGGGACAATTTAAAAAACATCAACTTTATTTAGATGGATTTAAGTCAGGAACCAAATAATGACGCTGGACGAGTACAGCGCTTCAGTAATCGCTGAAAATGCAAATATTAGGTTCACTTCTTTGGCCTCATTGATACTCATGATTTACAACAGGGAGAAGTGTTGGGTTTTGTTGGTGGGAGCAGAGATCCAGTGGTACTTACAACAGATTGAAAAAAAAATGATTATTTATTTTAACCCGTCCAAGACCACGTGTCTGTGACCTTTTGTTTACCCCGTGTCCGAACACTCGGGTCCCTTCTAGCGTTTCCCGAGTGTCCGAACTTTCGGACCAATTTTAAAACAAAGGGTCATCCACAGATGGAGCCAAGCTTACTTTTAATTAAATTATTTCATCAACCTACTGTTAACCGCGGCTAATAGAAGTCCATTGTGGCGCAATGTAGGGTTGGGTTTAAGTTTTGGGTTGAGGTCTAAACCTAAACTAACCCACCCTGAAGCCTAAATATAACACACCCAGTCATTTGTTACGCTTTACCTGACCTTGGTTGACCTTTCATGACCACTAACCTTGACCTGCTGGGCTTGACATGGTATAGCTTGTAAAAGTCACCAAACGTTGAATTCCCATTCCACTTTTGTCAAAAAAAGTAACGTTAAAGTCGCGTTGTCACTCAAATATTTAGGACAATAGGGTCATTTTCAGGACAATAACGTAAAATTATTTTGAATACAACTTAGGTCACCCTAGACAATAATTATACTAAAATAAAAGTGAAGTGCCAGCAGCTCCACCGCAATATTGATTATTATATATATTAGTGACATATTTATATACCAATATAGTATAGATAATCTCGCATATTGGTACCATAAGTTTGCATACAGCCAGAGAGGCAACCATGACCAGTTGACTCACGGACAGAGATTTAGGAATTTTAAAAACCCTCACGAATCTTCGGACACAGGGTTGACCCAAGATGCTCACGATCTTTCGGACACAGGGTAAACGCGCGATGATCTTGCCATCAAATGACGCCATTTTCCATGTCTTAGAACCTTTTTTAGACCTTAGCAGCGCATTTCAAAGGCTAAATTAGAAATTTTAAAATTGTTTTTTGATTATGGGCTCCCAAAGGATGTCACGGAACCTCACTTTCCGGACTTTCATCCAGTTTAAGTAACTGGACGCCAATAGACCAAGACACGAACATTCGGGCACACGGTCATGGACGGGTTAAAAAAAAGTTTGGTCTAAATTCCTGTTTGAACAGTGCTTGTTTTTGTTTGGTGACCATGATGGAATTGTCATTGAAGCAAAGGTCCAATTGACGTTTGCTCCAGCGCTTATGTGTATTTAGCCGACACCTTACGCCACAAAGAGTGTTGATTTTTAAACATTTTTTGTTTTAACTTAAGGTTTGGTGTCACTGTACCCAAGCATGTTCCACTCCGACTCCGACAAGGTCCCCTCCGAGTGGAACCTGATGCTGATTCTCGTTAAACCGCCTCGTCAGCCCAGTAGCGCTGAAAGCGACGCTCCGCTCCTTTAAATCATGGCAGACTTGAGGCGATCACAAATCAATGCCAAGTTGCACTTTGTCTACTACAAAACACAGCCCTCCCAGGATCCAACAGCGCTACAAAATCCGTTGGCCAAATCAACGCCAAAAATTTGCGTTCAAAATTCAAAGTGAAGTTCAGAAAAGGAAGCAGCGCAAGCTTCAAGCAATAGGCTAAGCAATTAAACTGTTAAAAAAAATCAAAGAAAGTTAAAAAAAGTTAACAAAAAATTCAAAACAAGATATTTAAAAAAATTGATTAGAATAACGCCATCACAGAATTAGAGCATTAGAGTTCAGACGACGAGAAAACAGCGCAAGCGTCAATAGATTTAGAAATTCAGCGATGCTGCTTTAAAAAAAAGTTTTTCAACCAATATTATAACAGGCCTTTTTTTTAAATATTTTTAACAACTTTCGTCATAGTCAAATATTAGGTGCAACATGTCAAAGTATCACTGATGATGATGTCATTTTAAAAATTTGCATTTTCATTGACTCTGCTGCACTGTCTCTAGTTTAAACATGTTTAAATAGTACTTTTTCAAAATTTTAGTTAAAAATTGTTGTTTTAGTCTTGTCTTGTTTTAAAAATTAGTTTGAAAATTTGTTTATAAAATTTAATTTATTTCATACGTCTACCATACCAACCTTCAAATTTTTTTTTCGATCTCGCTAACTTTATTTCTGCTAAGTGGCGGCGACTCAAAAGATTTCTTCCACGACAACTAATTTCCCTATTGCGACACGGCGCAACGGTCGCCGTTCCCATTGATCCAGATACCGAAAAACCGTGACGCCATGCCGAAGTTCAATGTAAAACTGCGTAATTGACAAAATCGCTGCGCCGACAAGTTCCGAACAATTGTCAGATCGCCTCAAAAATCAGCCGGTAATATATATCAATAATATTATAATTATATAATAATGATAATAATAACTCTTTGTTTGTGTTTTCAAAGAAACATAAATAGCAATAAAGTAAATCTAAACTTGTCTTTTTCTAAAAAATTTTAAACGTGTTTTTAAAAAAAAATGATTTCTAAAAAATGTTTTAAAACATTATTAAAAAAAATGTGTTCAAATCATTTTAAATTTTTACTTTAAAAATTTTGAAAACAATGGGCGACCAATTGTAAAAAGAAATCTCGAAATGTTTTTTAGCAAAAGATTACTTCGATGCCGCTTGAAATTTCAGTCTAAAAATCTTCGGTATAAAAAATGCTTATCCAGGTCCCGAAAGCACTGGTGGTAAATTAGTAATTAATTAATCAATAATTATATGTTAATTGATAAAAAAATTTTTTTTTATCAAAATTGTTATTTTGTGCCACTTAAAAATCTTATCATCAAAATCATGTTACCGAAATCTCGCCTTATTGTTAATCTTTGATTCATTTGTGAAATATTTGTTGTGTGACAGTCAGCGTTTATTCACTAATTAATTAAGGCGATTTTATCAGTGACTCAGCAAATTGCAATCGTCTACTCGCCTCCGTTCACCTTCCAGTGCCATATCTTTTCGAACGAATCGCTGATTCAGTTCCGAATTTAAACACTTTCAAGAATATAAACAATTATTGCAGTATTCGCTCCTCATCATTTGAAAGAAAAAAGTAATCTTTATTTTTTTTCACAAATTCTTCAAAAAATATTTAAACTTGTAAATTTTAAAATGGTGGTAACGCCGAAAATGACGCGCAAAACCCAAATACAGCCGCTCAGCGGGTATTGAATGAGCTTAACCTACTTTTTGCCTTCCTTGAAGAAGGTCACGGAACGATGCTGAAATCGTTGCTATGAACGTCTGTCCAATTTTTTTTAGAACACAACTTTCAAAATTTTGAAAAGCTTAAAATTTGATGTTGACTGAAACATTTGACTAATGAGAGAAGGAAAAGAGAGCGGCAGGTTGAAGAAAGAATTAGCTGGGTAAGCGCTACCTACTATGACGTATTTTAATTGTCGATTAAATTTTAATTGTAATTAAGTTTTAATTTTAGATAAATTTAAAATTTTGTAGATTCGGAAAATAATCGAACTATAATTCTGCAAGTTTTTTTCATGAGTAAATTCATCTTTAAATGGATCTGATATTGTTCTTTTTGAGTTTCCGAAGTTCCACTTTTTTTTTTAATTTAACTCTTTTAATTTTCTTTTAGAAAAGTATTTGGAAACCGTTTTTGGCCATATCTGAACCGCTGAATTTTCGAATCAGTACGGAATCGGAAAATTCGACTGTTCTATACGTCGCTGACACTGGAAATCACGCTATTCGAAGCGTAATGGAGTCTTTCTTTACTTCATAATTTGATTTAAAATTATAATTATGAAAATACAATTTTCAAAGTTTAATAAAAAAAAATTGAATTTGATTTTTTTTTCAATTTAACAATTTAACTCTAATTTAAATTCCTTTGGATATCCTAGCTTCAAGTTGAACAAAATTTAAACATTTGAATTTTATTTAGGTGGACTTGAGGAGCGGCCAAGTAACAGCGCTCGAAGAGTACAGCGCCACAGTAATCGCTGAAAGAGAAAATTTAAACTAAAGTCTCCTTGGGATCAGACCTTCTATGGATAAAAGCTGAAACGCTGCTAATCGCTGCGGCTGGAAACCATCAACTTTTTCATATTTCTTCCAGGCCACTGAACTATTCCGCGTGAAGTAACAATGCTTAAGCTATAAAAGTTTAAGTTTGAAATTTTTGAAAAATTCTTAATTTTAAAAATTAAAAAGAAATCAAACAAGTCAAAATCGCTGAAACTAATGCTGGCACTGGAAAAGAGATCGAAACAATGCCTAGTACAATGGACTGATAGAGGTGAGAGCAGAAATCCTATGCTATATTTCGAAAGCATTTTTTAAATGATTCTTTTAAGAAATCCAAATTAAAAAAACTTTTTTAAATGTTTGTTTGAGCAGGACTTGTTCGATTAAGTTTAAATTGCCATTGAAACGAGGCTCCATCAACCTATTGGCTTCTGTTTGAACGCTGATGGAGCAATTATTGCTGATGCTTTCAACTTTACAGTTATTTTTTTTAGAACAAAATTTTTGTTCTAAACTTTTGTTGTAGAGTTTATAGTGAATTGTAGTGAACACTTGATTTGAAAGTGCAATTTTTGAAGCAATTGATTGGTGACGCAGCTGCACATAGAAACGCTGCAGCGCTGATGAAACAGATAAACGCCATTCACCTGAACTAAAGTCTCCAACTGTGCATTTGCATTTGCCTTTGTCTAGGTATGCGGTTGTAGCTAGTGCTTTTTGCTTAATTAAAGTTTACTAATTCATTAATTATTTAATTACTAAGTAACTAACTATTTAACTAATAAATAAATTAACAAGGCGGATCGTGATACGATGTAGCGAATTACTTGCTCTACATCGCTGAAACCAACAGCCATGTCATCAGGGTCGCTGACTTGAAAGAACGTACAGTGAAATCGCTGGAGTTGGCGTAGGTATATGATGACAATTTGAAAAGCTTGAAAACAAAAATCGCTTCCAAAATTTCAAGCGCAAATGTAACGCTTGAAATGCCATTTGACGCTGAAAGCGGTGCGCCTCCCACCACCGTTGAACTGTGCATGACCAACCTTCTGGGAAACTGCGAAAGCGGGAAATGGAAAATTGTTTTTAGAAAACGAAAAATCAGCAATTAAGAGTTCTAATGAGCAGCGTTTTCGAATCGCTATAAAATGCCAATTTGAGGTAAAACGGCGGTGAAACCGGTGAAAATGAAACGCACACATCAAGAAAACATTCTCTCTAAGCTTTTTCAGTATACTCGCCCAACGAACAGGATACAACGTTTTTGTCCGTAATATGTGAATGGACCATCCAATCGTATCAGCGATCCGTGGCGCACTGTTAGGGAATCGCTGTGAATAAGTGCCACTACAAATTCTTATCATCAAAATTATGTTCTGAAAACCCTGTATAAGGTTATCTCGTTTTTTGGTTATTGTTTAATTTTTTAGTGAAATATATATTGTGTGACTAATAGCGTCATCAATCGGCGTTTAATTTAATTGCTAATTAATTTAAGTTTAATTTGGATAGCATGTGAATAGATCAATTGTGTGCAGCTTGCAAAATCGTAAATCATAATAGCGAACTTTTGGAAATTTCACAATCGACAATTAATTAAATTTTCAAAATTTCAGCTCCGTCTGGAATTCTGATGGAAGTTTTCATATAAAATTAATTTCTAGTTTAGGAACTAGGTCAACAATTCTTAGTATTACCATGAGAATTTGATTTTTTTTTTTAAATTTCAGAATGAGATTGTAAGCGTCTCAGTAGCTGAATTTTTGAATCCGCAAAGAATCGCTTTCAAAATTCATTTTTATGTTAATTACAGTGTCGCCTGCTAGTGTTTAATTACGTTTAATTACGTTATGTTTAATTAATTAATTGCTAATTAAGTTTATTCCAAATTTTTATGATATGGAAATAATGGAGCGATTGTGCGCCGCTGTCCTAGAGAGACATTGCACATTTTAAATTTCAATTTTAGCAAATTTTCCAATTGCGAGGACTTCAAAAATATATAAGATTTTTAGGTTTATTAATATATCACTTTTGTGTCAATTCAAATTTTTATCCTTAAAACTACGGTATTAAATTTTTTTTCGGTCGGATTTCCTTAGCCGCTGTTGGATTGTTTGTCGTCTGTGTAAATTGAAGTGTTGTCAATTGTGCGCCGCTGTCATTGAGCGTTAAGTCTGCATCAAAAATTCTCATTTTCAATCCATTGGAGACGTGCGCAGCGCTCTTGAGATGCTGAAATAAGACGCTGATTGGCTGATTCGAGCCAAGATAGCGGTAGCGCTGAAATTCACGCACACGCCGAAACATACTTTCTCTACAAGTTTGTTTCCATACCCAGTTTTCACACGAGCAGAATGCAGTCTCTGTTTGTGCCTTTGTCAAGAAAGTGGGCATGAATCATGAATCAGCGATCAGCGAATCATCTGGAAATCGCTGCAAATTTGCAGCTGACCAATCATTTTGATTTTTGGGCCAAATCCTGTTCCAGTACAGGATGAGCTTAACCAACTTTTTGCCCTTCGTGAAGGGCATGGGACTGCGCTGAAATCGCTGCTGAATGTGTCTGCTAAAATCTTTCTGGAACAGCATTTTCAAAATTTTTGAAAAAATTGAAAATTTGAAGCTGAATAAATTTGAGCTGAGGATTTCAAAAGGAGATGAGTGTGTAGAATTTTCTAAATTTTCCTGTATAGTACTACTAGGAAATATTTCAATTGCAATGAAATTTGAATAAGATTAAGTTTTAATTACAATTAAGTTTTAAATGTAGTTTAATTTTAATTTAAAGCGAAATTGTAATTCAAAATCTAAACAGTTGGGTGGTGCAGATTAGGGAAATAAAGAATTTGAATTTCAATGCCATTTGAAATTTTGAGTTTTTAATTTTTTTTTTTTTTAATTTTTAGCTTAGCTACCGTGCAGCGTCATTGTATTTTTATGAGAATTTCTGAATTTGTTTTTCAGAATTTGAGTGTCCGGAAAATTAAATAAAATTAAAAAAAATATATTATAAAATTATAAAATTCCGGAAACGAAAATCGCTTTAAAAATTTCAATCGTCTTTGCAGCTATTTAGATATCCGCAGACGCTGAACTCTGCGTCTTTCTTTGTAGTTGAACTGCACACGAGAGGCTTCCAGCCATCTGCAAAGGCGGAGAATGAAAAGTTGTTTTAGAAAACAAAAATGATACGATTAGGACCTGCATGGCGGCTGAAAAAATAGCCTTGGAATATGGCCATGGAATTATTAGGATTCAAAGCATGTCTCCAGCAATTCAGCGATTCGTAATAACCGTTTTCTGTTCTTTTACTACCTGTTGCATGCGTCTGCTCCACTTCCCGTACAATTTTGTCCCGAGCCAATTGCTGATTCTTCTCTATTGAAAATAAAAATGATGGATTCAAAAAAAATTGGAGAATAAAAAGCATTTGTAGAATTAGTTTCTTTTAATTAACAAAAAAACTATTAAAAAAACTACTCCCATAATTTTCTTTAAAATTTAATCATTTAATATTTAGAAAAAAACATTCTTTTTCAAAAAGTACGTTTTGAAATCGATAAGATTCTCTTGTTTTAAAAGATCACTTTTGTGCCATTTCGAAATGTTGCCCTCCAAACTGGTACTAAAATTGGCGTTATAGATGCAGTTTTCTATTCTATTCAATTATTAATTAATTACTAATTTTTTTTTTTTTTTTTTCTTTGACATTTCCACTAAGGGTTCGTCAACATGTGTGGGTACTGTGGGTACTGTGGGTTCCGGTCATG
>JAQFYP010001652.1:0-14781 GCA_034694865.1 Bilobella braunerae
ATAATTAACTACAATTAAGTTCAGAACTTCGTTTTTGAGTTCAAATTAGGAATTTTTGAGGTCGCGTATTGCAAAAATGATAACCAATGACTCTAAAACCAATCATAATTAACTAATTGTGATTAATAATTAACTACAATTAAACTCTAAAATTCATTTTTGAGGTCAAACTATTTATTTATTAAGGTTGCTGCTGCTGAATTTAAGCATTAAGATGCTCAAAAGCGATTCTAGTTAACTAATTGCAATTAAGAATTAACTAAATTTTAATTTAGGACTTTGTGTTTGTTGTCAAATTATGGGTCATTAAGGTAGTTGATGTCAATTATGAGCATTAGAATTCTCTAAAGCCGATTCTAGTTAACTAATTGTAATTAGAAGTTAATTATTTAATACAATTTAACTTGAAGCGACTTGATAATTAGTTTAGTTTTTTTTAATTTGACTTTTGAGACACGGTGTGCCTCGGGCTTTGCTAATTTAAATTCATTAAAAAAAGAATGAAATGTGGCAACGTCAAAATACCCAAAACTGAAAATTAGCCCAGATCAAATCGGAAGACTTTCTGGAACTTAATGATCCCTTAATTTTATTTTGTTGCCAGGTACTGGTCAAAAAGGAATCCGAACTGGATGAGACCTTTGAAGCGTCAGAACGCCCCGAAAATTAACGTTTGGGCTGGAATTTTGAGGGGTTAGGTCGTGGGTCCGTTTTTCTTCAAGGGAAACATTAACGGACAGTCATACTTAGAGATGCTTCAAAATAAAATAGGCCCGGCCATTGAGGCCATAGCTGGCCAAGACGAAGTTTATTTGTTGCAAGATAGAGCCCCAGCTCACTGGTCCAAAGAAGTCCGAGATTACCTCGACGCCAGTTTTCCAGGTACTTGGATAGGTCGGGACGACCCTATTCCATGGCCAGCACGGTCACCAGACCTTAACGCACTGGATTTCGGATTTTGCGTCACAGAGTCTTTAAGGAACAGTGTGACGATATGAAGGCACTACGCAAGAAAATCAAAGACGTAGCTCGTGCGATTCTTCCAGGAACATTTCAAAAAATGGCTCGAACATTCTACGACAAGTTGGGATTCTGTTTTGTTGCTGACGGAGCCCACTTCGAGCATCTTATTTGAACACATTACGAAATTCAAAAAAAAAAACATCTCAATTTTTTTTTATAGACATTATCGATTTTAGCCTCCATTATTCCTCCATAGTTTTGAAATAAACAGCTTGTTTAGAATTTGGGTGTATTGTTTTAACTTGAAAGCACTGCAGAACTGTTCTAAAGATACTAGAAATTTCAAAGGATTTGATTCGATTCAATTCAACTTTATTTGTCGCTGAAAAATCTCAAGGTTTTCGACATTGATTCCTGTTTTTTGGGCTTGTATCCAGTGTCACACAAATTGAAAATTCAAGCTGTTACTTTCTGCACTCTGATCTTCGTGGACACATTAATCTTTGTCTCATGTTTTCAGAAATGCGTCAACGTAAAGATATAAAGGGTAAACAATGAATTGTGGAACTGACTACAGTCTCATCAGAGACTAAAAAGAAATCAAAAAAGAAAGTAAACGGATTAAACGGATCAAAAAATTTTAAGATGAGTTCTGGCTGAGGAATACTTAAGCGCCACGTTGAGGACACCCTCAAATATTTATCATTCAAAATTCACCGAAGAAGCCTCTGTTTCATTTTTCGCTAATAATTAGCGAAAATCTAGATAAGTTAAATTAAGATAATTATTATTGGACTAACCACTATTAAAAATTGAATACTGCAATTTTAGGAAATGTTTTTGCAGAAGATGCAACGTAGATAACGTAGAAATAATTATTACCTATGTATAAAATTTGAACATTTGTATTAGTCTAACAAAATATTTACATATCACGATTTTTATTTGGGTCTTAAAGCTTTTTTCAATACTCAACAATCATTGTTATACCTTTCCCAGAAGTGAGATTTGGGCATCTTTTTACTATTTTAAAAAACAGTGACACAAAACTCAGGATTAAGTGGAAACCAATAAGTGCCGGGAAAAGATGACGATTTCCTGGATTAAGTTAAAGTGTGACAGGAGTTCAGGATGACGGGGTGACAGGCTGAGTGGCACTAAATTGTGACCATTTGGAATTTCATTAAGCTCGAGGTTAGGCTAGTATTGTGGAAAATGAAATTGAGCAAAGTAGAAGATGTAGTAAACAACGGAGGTGGTAAAATGGCCTCAAATGTTACGGAAGCATCGTAAAACTAAGAAGCAGCAGCGGCGCGGCGTTATTCATTTGCCACAAACCTACGGCGGTGGATCTTATCAACTTTCACTAGAGATACAAGCTTAAAACTTTCTGTCTCTCTGCCCTAAATGTGTTTTATATCTTCTTCAATTTTATGCGCTTTACTTTGAAAAATGTCGTTAAGAGCACCAGATTTCTGAAAAATCGTTTCAGGGTGACGTTATAAACAAGGGAATCACACACACCCTTAGCCCGGAAAGGAGGTAAATGTGGAAATGGAAGGTGTAGGTTGGAGGAGGTTAAGTCATATTTTATGCGAAAAAAGCAACTAGCTTTCAGAAATCACACAAAACGACAGTCAGAACTTTGCTTAAATTTTTTTACTTTTTTCAATCAAAAATTTGAAATTGAAACCAAAAAGGTTCTGTGAATTGTATGACTGGATGAAATTTCAGGAAGACATGAGGACACACGTGGGAATAGACGTATTTGAAAGGGAATGCAGTAATTGTTGACATTCAAAGTTAAAATTGAAAACAAATTCCCAATGACCTAGTCCTTGAGCGGTGTCTATAGACAGTGACAAGATGTCAGTGTCAGCCATTCTTGACGTTTGTTACTCTAAAAGAACCAAGTCCTTTGTTTAAATTGAAACTGGACACAAATAAATGGTAAGATGAACGCAAGTTAAAGCAAGAAAAGGTATTAGGCGGATACTTTAAATGAATCTTTTTCATTGCATTTATATCACAGGTGCTTCCTTTCTCAAATTTGGGGGCGTCATAAATAATAATTTTTCTATAACATAAATTTATTACTGTTTCAATTTTGTTGGCGTTAAGAGAAGAACTTAAAGGGTGCCTTTCTTTATGACTGTCCTTTTAAGCCTTAAGGGCCCATTAGTCTTAAAGGGTTCTCAGTCTCACTTTTCATTTACGTTTTGAGGTGTAATAGGTATAAAAGCGGATTTGGACTAGCTGCAGGAGGAGTAGGTGGTTGTAAGAGCCACTAAACTATAAAACCCTAGCATTGCAGGCTTTCATGTCAAAGGAAATGAGCAGGAAAACGTACATTTTAACCCTGTTCGAAAATTTTAAGAATAAAACGCGAAGAAGGGGAGGGGAAAGCCAAGTAAATTAAACGGAGATTTAATTTCCTTTTATTTCCAAGTCATTCAGCGCGCATTAGTTTCTATCTTCCAGTTCCCTTTCGACTGCTTAAATTCCGTTATAAATTTTTTTTAACTTCAAAAACCTAATCCCTTCCATAGATACTAGTTTCTAAGGGAATAGACCTAAGTACCCATATCTAAAATTTCCTCAAAGTCCCTAAAGTACATTGAAGACAATATTATAAAAGGAGAAAAAAAGCTCTCAGAATTAAAAAAACTTACTCCTAAATGTATTGAAATTGCATTTGGAAGTGGAAAGAAATTGAAATGTGATATTTTGTCTTTTATATCAATTTTCAAATAAAACAACGATAAAATTACAAATTTGGTAATTTGTTTTTCTGTTGAGGCGTAAGTCGTAAGAGTTAGGATCCAGAGTTGACGAGCTCTTCCTGGGCTGCACTGAGCCTTTGCTTTGTGTTTGCCTTGTACTCATTCATACATCACAATTTGCTTTGACGCATCGAGCTCTGCTCTGAGCTAACCTTGAGCTAGTCTTTTTTGCTTTAAGCAACTATGGACGAAATTTTTTTACTTCTCTAATGTTTACTTTCAATTTCTAACATGATACTGCAAGTTAAAAATTTGTAGGTGATATTTATAAAAATGGAAGATGGATGCCCAAGATGAGGTTAACAATTAATTAGTTAAACGTAAATCCTCAATTAATAATTAATTTATTAATGTGTAAGCAAGATTAAGACTTGGAATCACTTACAACCCATTTGTGAACCCATAATGTAATAAGATTGGCAACAGAAATGGAGAGACACATTTTGCTTGCGAGCGCCAAGCATGCTCTTCCATTTGTAGAGCTATTCTCTACAACCAATACAGCACAGCACGACTAGAGGAAAGTGCAACTCTAGATGCTTTCTCTGCTCAACCCGTGCTCTAGAGAGCACGAGTAGCGCACGCACAGAGCAAGAGCACAGCAAATCTGAGTCGAGAATTTGGTTTAAGCACTGGGCACAGCCAAGCACAGCATGAGTAAATCACTGACATGAGTAAAATCAGGTTCGATTTTAAGCTTATCATTTGCCTGAAGTTGATTTTTTTTTTATAACTGTTACTTTAATATTTACTGCCAAAAGAAGCAAGGATTAGTTAATTAAATTAGTTTTGGTTCTCACACCGAATTCTTATGCTACTTTCCCGAGGTGTATTTTAATTGCACAATTATTAGAATAAGGTTGAACTTAAGCAAACCTTACCAAACATTTTTTATTAAGTTCAAATCTGAGGGTGACTTTTTTCGGTTCTTTATTCGAAATTCGAAATAAGTGGAAGTCAGTGGAAAAAGGTCTTTTTTTAGTTTTTAATTAATAAGGCTAGAGACTAAATCTGCATGGAAAAAGTTTTGAGTGTACGTAGTTAGAAAAGGGTGGGTTGTATAGGACTAATTGGATCATATTTATTAGCTCTCCAATGAATCTCTCCTACTTTTGCTTTCTTTTCTACTTTTTCCACTTCAGAGAGACTCCAGGCAGAAGAAAGATCAGATTTTATCCAAAAACTTTCCCTGCAGTTTGTTCTGGATCACTAGAAGTTTGAGTCTTTCAAAAAAATCCTTGTACAAAATGTAAATACGACAAAGAATTAATGTAAAATTTATTATTTATTTATTTATAAAAGTTTTCAAAAATTTAAAAAAGTAGAAAAACGTTTTATAGAAGGAAAAAAATGGAGCTTCTAAAACGCACCTTGAAAGCGCTCTTTGCAACAGCCTCCATTTATCTTTCACTCTCAAGGAGAAGAATTGTGTTTGAGGGGAAGTTGAAAACAGAGTTTTAGAACAGAAAATTTTGGGTCCAAAACAGTGCTAGAAATGTTTCTAAAACTTTCTAATGTATACTTTAGCAGCCTCCTTTCGTGAAAGTATCAAGAACATCAGAATCTACTGCTTGCAAAGAAAAAGTTCCCGAAAGCGAGAATTTTTTTTTGGTTTCCTTCTTATCCCCAATGATTTGGCAGCCGGAATGAGAAAAAATGTGCGCGGAAGTACAACAGGTTAAATACACTCCTGAGTAGAACGCCTGCACTTGCTTCCTATTATCTGCGTTTCACATAAGCCAACAGAAGTATTTATAAAAGGTGGTCGGTCCTATGTGAACATGAGCGGCTGAAAGCTAAAAAATAAAAATCTAGAATTCATCTTACTCCGGCGAAAGCCGTTTTGGAATTTACACAATAATGTACTTTGAATCTAGAAGGAAAACGGACTCTCAGAGATCTGATATGGAACAACAAAGATACAGAATCACTCATCTCCCAGGTTGAATATACTCGAATTTCATACATCAAATTCTTTGCAGTTATTGCATTTTAGAACACAATGCTCGGAAAGAGAAAGTGGAGAAAGCTTCAAATATAAGGTTTTCCTTTCGTGTAAATCATTTTTCGTGCTTTCCGCTTCACCAAACCTACATAATGGCCAAGGGCTCCTTACTACACTCAATTTATTGTGAATCTTTTAGCCCTGAGCATCACGCAGTAGCACCAAAATTACTCAAGGAGTGTCAAAGTGAGAAATAAGGATGAAAAGAAGTTCACTATTTCTATTCAGGACAAAACTCACTGCATAGCTCAACATAAACTTTTATTTTCTGGGAAATAATATAATGAAGTTTAGGTGGAGAAATTATGTAATCCATGCTTCTTTCATCCTTGCATAGCATGAAGTGACCGTTAAAGCTCCCTTCTCTTTTTCTGCTCACAAATGAAGTGAGAGGAAATATGAAAGGCGTCTTTATTCCTTTTCAAAATATGATTGATAGGAAGAGAATTTAATCATGCAGAGAGTGAAAGCTAATGAATAAATTTTCCAAATACCTTTCTTCGTACTAGAAGAGGTTCGAAAACTTTTCAAGCTAGCGCTTGCGATAGATAATGTGGAAAGTAAAAGGATGAAAATAGACAAAGGAATTACAGACCGTTGCAATTTGGGCAAAAGGGTTGTTTTACTTTGAAACTTTTATAGAGAAGGGGATGTATACACAAGAAAACGGAAGTACGAGGATGATTTTGAATTTTGAAAGATTTTAATTTCGAAAATCTATCTCTTGTTTTGTTAAAAACTTAAGTTAACTTAAAAGTTCATGAATGAATGGTTGACTGAAAACGAGAGCCAGACGTGGGGTAAGCAAGATGAACAAACTCAAATTCAGCGGCACCCTCAAAATTGAGTGAATTAGGACTTCCTTCTAAAACAGTCATGTTTTTTTTATATGCTTATATTTTATTGTTTTTTTAATAAATAAAAGCTTAAACGTAACCTACGTAAATTAAATTCACTTTTAGATTATTTTCATAAGATTTATTAAATTACTTAGAAATCTAAGAACGTTTCAGAGAACTATGAGATAAAAGAAACTCCAAGACTTAACAGACTGTCTTATTACCTTCGTTTCTATAAACAAAGTTTACGATAGAGTCTTTTAAATGTCGGAAGAAAAGTTATTCCTTCTGCCATGCTCTGTTTGAACAGGCTCAAGTAGCTTTGAATCAGTGTCATACTAACACAGTGTAACACTGTATTGCTCGCACATGTGCAACAAATCCAAAATGTTCAAATAGCTTCACTTTTGGTCTGATTAAGTTCGAAGTATCAATGGAGCAGAGAGACTTCTGGGACTCTTTCTTGCTGCTCCACAACTAATGGGAACATGGAAAGTGCTTGGAAATAATTCAAAAATTGCTCATTACTCCCGCCACCATGAACATGGGCTCATTAGTCTCTGAATGAAAGGCAAGAGACAGGTTCAAGACATTATTACCTCTCAGGACCACATCCGGTTCTTTGATACGTAGAAAGCATCTCGAGGAGACCCTTAGCAACAGTGGTGCTAAATAATGATTACCCGCCATAGTATTTATGACACCATAAAAAAACCCAAAATCCGCAATTTTAAAGCAACAACTCAAGATGGAAAAACTATTGACCTTATTATGGCCACACAGGGCGTAGCGTGTAAAAAAGGATGTGTGCAGTAATAGTTTGCAATGATCAGAGCACTTTGCGGGAAGTGTCTGTTTCAAAAGACGGGCTTGAAATTTCAATTTGGAAACTTTTTGTTGCAGGTGTGGTAAATTACCAATTCTTGAAATCTTCTTTACAACGTGCTAAGGAGTAATAACACAATGTTAACAGGTTCATACCAACGTATCGTCAATCACAACACGCTACTCCAATTCTAAAAAATGTATGCATTTTTTGGCCAAAAGCATTTCCTAAACGAAAGTGAGAAGAACGACTTATTGTTTCAAGAAGTAACGCTAAGTCATCATTTTCAGAAACCTATTCAGAATTCAGAAGGAATTTGTACTTTTATTATTAGCAAAATTTATAATTTAAAAAATAAGCTCATTCTTTGAAGGAGATCAAGGAAAAATGGGACACGATGAAGACATAAAAAAGTAATGACTGCTTATCGTTATTAGTTCCTTTCCTAATGGTGCAGCATTAGCCAAGTCATCATGGACAGGGTTCTTGGAAGATGATAACTAATGCTTAGTTATGTTAATTTTATGGAATCCCAAGGTTTTATAATGTTTATGTATTTATGTATTTTGTAGGGTTAATTGTGGGAAAATTCACTAATATTAAATTGATACTGCTAAATTTGTTCCCGGTAATTAACATTATTACATCAATATGTTACGTTCCCAGAAATTGAATTAGGACACAACAAAAAAAAATATATGCTGAAAAATATAACGTGAAATGACTTTCAAACTGTTTCTAATACAAGGAGAGTAAAATTTATGTTATAACTAAAAAGAATAACTTAAATAATTTTTTTTATGCTCTCGACCGGCTTCTTTGAAGGCTAAATGCTACACAAAAATCTAAAAAATTATAAAGATTGATAAATATAGCGGCCGGATTTGTGTTTTGTGGAAGAAATGAGGAAAAGTTGGCATATTATTTTTGAAAAGTGCTGAGGCTCCCACTCTAATCCACTTTTGTTTATTTGACATGTACATGACATTCCGGGTAGGTTATTTTGTTTTCTGATATGATAATCTGAGCATCTCTAAGCTACTGTCCCACAAACTGTTCCCGCGTTCTTTTGTCTGATGATTATTTATTATTTGTGTGACTGAAAGTGATGGATCTCGCTTCAAAAGCAACTTTTGGCCATAGTCCAGCAAGTCCCTTAAAAATCTGCGTCTCAAAGTTAATTAGTAAAGCTAAATATGGGATTTAAAGCGTTAAAATGTATTTTGGGGTTTGTTTTATTTAGAGTTTATAGACAAACCCACTGGAAGAGGACCACCTTGCATGAAGCGATTGAATAGAATTGAATCTTTCGAAATGTGTACTATATAAACAAATGAATGGAAGAGTTAAGTGATAGTAATGCACAATTTATATCTTACGGTGCATTCTTACAATCAAAACGATTACTTGATTACGATTCACTTTTACAACGCATTCAGATAAATCCAAATGTTTTGTTCGAATCGAATGCGTCACTCCGGGCAGACGGGCACCACTGACCGAGCAAGTAAAGTGCGATTTTTAGTCATTCTGGTTGATCCATCAACTTAATGTTTTACATCTGACGTTAACTGATCATACACACTCAAACCCTATTGTTTTGGATCATAAAAAAAGCAGAAAAAGTTGTTTCCTGGAGCTGATTAAAAAATAATTCGATAATTTTCGAGAAATCTTAAGAAATAATCTACTAATCGATAATTATTATAAAACTTGGTTTCGATATTGGAATATACTCGACCTTCAGTCGAGTAGTTACTTTAACCTCTCAACTGCAGTACTCCTGAGATTCTCTCTTCCTTTTAAATTTTTCCATGATAAATCATGATGGAACTTGAATTGGCAAAAATTCTAAATGCCTGCTAAATCGGTTGCATTGAATTGAAAGCTAGGATAATTGGTGATCTCATGGAAGATCACATTTCGCCCTTCCAAGTCCCATTATTTTCTAACGTCATCATCTTGTCCCTTTCTGGCATCTCTCATCAAACGTACCTGGGCATCTTCATCTTTCCAAACATACACACGAATGCACCCGACGAAACATGCGTCGAAACTTGCCGAAACATGCGTCTCCACTGAAGTTTCATGTTCAAACCTTCTTAAAACATTGTTAAAAATTCCTAATGCTTCAATTCAAAATTTCAGAAACAGGCCGTGTAATAAGCATTAGTGTGGATGACGCGCGCATTTACAGCAAAGCCACTCCATTTTAAAAAGTGGAGCAACACTACCAATAAGGAGACATATGTCTCAGCAACATACCGCAACAGATCCGACAGCCTTTTTAACATCTCCTTCAATTCCATCCTTTGAGTAATGAAGAGTCATGAATCATTTCTGGAAAATGTTGTCATACCCCTCACATTCACATCCCTCCACTCCACCAGTCCACATTTTACATGACCTGCCTCACTTTTTGTAAATTAGCAAGCACATAAATTACGTCGTGGCAAGAGTCGTCCGCAGAAAAGTCAACCCTCAATCTTGCGAAATGACTTTTTCTGACAGAAGAAATAACAATCCTCGTGTATGAAGTGAGTTAGTGAGGCAAAATTAGTGAATACAATCCTGAAACATAAAAAATAGTCAATCAAATTCAACTCTTGCTGCTTCAACAAGCATCAGGGTTTGCAAATCCCTGAGTTAACATGAAAACATATGGCAAGTATTGTTATGTCATTTAGTATTTCAATTTCAAAATAATGCTCTAATACCAAGTATCAAAAGCCAACTAAAAGAATAATAAAAAAATTAAATAATGTTTAGAAAATAGGAGCGCAACGGTTAATCCTTCCCAATAAAAAGATGCTTTTGTTGACTTGACTTGTTGACTGACAACCCAATAGGGATGAAGGGTGGTGATCTGCATTGGCTAAAAGACTTATCTTCAAAATTGATCAAAGAAGATTCCTTGTTGTGTTTATATTTTAATGCTTGCGATATGCTGGAAAGAAATTTATGTTACTGGTAGCAAATAACACTCCTTGGGAATTTTTTATTCAGAGAAAAATTTTAAACTGGTACATGCAGTTGGGTGGGCCCATTTCAGAGGCTACTGCCGATTACACTTCACAAACACAACTAATAATACAACTTGCAGAGGCCTATATCCAGAAGTTTATGACAACATATGTGTCACTTCTGACTCTACCCTATTTGAATTGACACCCGGGAAAAGGAGTGTAAGCTAAATGTCACTTGCCCTCGCTTCTTATCTTAATAGACATAATATTTCAGTCAACCATCTACGATTGTACTGTTGAGTCCATCGCATAAACATAACTCATGTGTCCAAAGATCCTTGTCTTAGTGTCGAGAGGAGACACTCAGGACTCGCTTTAAAGGGGTGGAACTGTAATGCCTCTCAAAAGATGACAATTTGTAATAATGAAATTCATACGCTTCATTCATTCAGCAGTTGGGGTCGTTTGAATAATCCCAGGGTTTAGGCCTAATTGACGTTTTGTCCTCGGAAAATTTAAGTGCTATTATTTACCCTTCTAGGTTACTTAATACCTAAACCGATTTTTTCAATTTACTCAGTTTCAGTTGCTCCAAACAGGAGTGATTAGAAGAACCCCATTCATTGTAGTACGAGTAATAAAACTTGTGAGTGAGGAACTAATGATAGTTGAGGTGAAAGTCATACAGCACTTCCGTTTCCCAGATCTCCTTCCTGGTTCTACATTTCAGTATCTTGGTTGTATTTGGATCTTGAAGCGTAAATAATGCTTTAAATGGAACGAGCACTGTTGCAGAAGAAGAATACAAAACTCAAAATTTATATATTTCCCGATTTGCAGCTAGTTCTGATTGACTAACTTAAATATAACGAGTCTACTGATTCAGAATGCTTAAAATTCACCCCAAGCGTTTCCAGCGATTGCGTCGGAGCTCTCAAAGGAATTGGTTTTTATCAAGCAAGGATCATGCTGCCGGAGCTCGAGTACTTCCGAATATTTTGGAACTTAGGAGGGTGAGGATGCAATTTCCTCTTTGGATAAGATAGCAGACGCTGCAAAGGCGCTCCTTGCCTATCAACATCAGTCTAATGACTTCAAGGTCCGTCACTGACAAATACCTATCAAACTTCCCTTCCGTATCACCAAAGAGGAAAAGGGCCCTGAATAAATAGCACCCCGTTCACCGCCTCGAAAACGGTCCAAATAGTGAATTCTCTAATAATCAAAGCGTAAAGATGATTGAAGGAAATAGACACATCAGGGAACTTTGGAGGCAAATTGTCACTTCTAGGGGACATTCTGACCTCTGAACGAAACCTGAGGTACGGTTCACATTCGACCCTGTCATCAAGAGTCTCATCCTAACCTTTCAAGTGCCACTCTCAATTATTATCAACAGCATCATTGCTATATAATACTCCCTTCAAGCGCCATTCTCTCAAAAATTATTCCGACACTTTTTAAAACATTTGCTTACAATTCTACCGTTTATTTCCTAAATTTTTGGCTTTGCATTTCTGGACCAGACTTGAGAGGAAGACTGCTATCCATACCTATTGGGAGTAACGGGAGTATTAAGCCCAGGGATAATATTGTAAAATATCGAATATTAATCTTAGAAACATTTGTGTTTCATATTTAAAAAAAAATTGATTGAATTAAATCAAACTTTAATTTAATTGGACTTGGATTTCTCCGAAACAATAATGCAACTGCCGCTTGTAAGAAACTATACAAAAAATCGAAAGTGGGGCTATTCAGTAGAACAGAAATCCACTCCTAAAATTGTATTTTTTTACATTTCCCTTATCCTGGGACCTATATTTGAGGCAGTTAGTTCGTCCAGCAAGAGTTCCATTGAAAATGTTTAAGTTATTTCCCCAGCTCGAAATGACTTTATTTACAGCCCGCTGAAGCTAGAACAGTCGAGAGCTAGTGGCGCTAAATCTTTAATTGAATAATAGAAGCAGGTTCAACTGGGTCCTGAATTCAATTTCTCTTCCAGAGCCTTATATGTTGAAAAAAAAAATGAAAAAACTGGAGAATAAAAAGTCAAGAAAGAGTGAAGTGGTTACTTGGGACTTACCGTGTATTTTTAACTCAGGAAAACTTTTACCTTTTTTTTCTTTTTATCTATAAATTCTTGAGAAGCTTGGAAATTTAGCATCTTGCAGAAAGGAAGCTGGGAAAGAGAAAGTTTTTTCCACTTGAAATCGAGATCCGAATTCCAATTGACTTTGCTTCCTTGCCTTAAAGGAGCAGCGAAGAATCGCCTTCTCCCTCCGGCTAAAATGAAGTGAATCAAAATGGAATTCCTCTACAGTTGGTATTTGGGGGATGTTTGAGGGTATACGCACTCTGCCTCGAGTGACAAAACAAGTTTTCACACTTCATCAACTTCTTATTTCGGCATTTCGGCTACAGAAGCAACTTAAGTTACAACCCCGTCGTCTCATTCAATGGCAATTACAATAAATTCAGGAGGAATTCTACAACCTCTTCAAGTTGACAGTTATAGAAAAAAAAATGTCTTCTCAAGGAAACATGACCCACCTAACCAGTTTAAATTAACCACTTAAACTTCTCTGCCTTCGTATACTCACCCTCAAGTTTTTGTTTTGGTCCAACGAAAGCTTCTATCTGACGCTCAAATGAACGATAAATGTTTCTCACTAGGTTAAGGTTTTATTTTGACGGCACATGAAAACATTCAAGACAAAATTTCAAGAGGCGCTGGAATTTTATTTTAATTGAATCGCCCACAACGAGGGCACAATATTTGAAAAAGATGCACCCGTGGCCTTTTAAAAGTTAAAGCATAAGAGCCTTTTGATTTCGGTAATGCTCTCAATTAAACATTGTTGAGCATTGTTTTTGGTTTTTAGTTTTTTAAGCGTTCGGAAGGGGACGAAGCGACTATTGTTTGAAAAGTCCGGAGCCTCAAGATGCACTTTCACTCTGCTCAACATGTGCGAACCCGGCTTTCCAAAATTTGCGCTTCATGAACATGAACTCTCTTTGAAAACAAAAAAAAACTAACAAATTTTTACTGAACTAACTATTTTTAACAACCTGGACCATCGCCGGAGTCAAAATGGCCCAACACCTTGGCGGAATCGAAAGCCTCCAAAAGGTTAAGGGTAAAAACAAAATAAAAAAGTTTGAAACTAAAGTTTTTCTAGAAAAATGGTAATATGTTGTCAAGTTTTAAGAGAACCGATAAAGCGGCTTTTGGTTCAAATGAGAAAGGCAGATGAGAATTGTGTAGGATCTGAAACGATACCTCATTTGGAAATCATGGTCAAAAAAACATGGTTTCAACAAAAAAAAATCATTTTCCTCCTACCCTCGACTATCATCGAGCACGCATCTTCCCCTGCTGCGATCTTCAGCCACTTATCAACGAAACGCATCACACTTTACCAAGAAGAACTCATTGATTGAATTCTAATAAGATAAATTGAACTCCGCTCCACCTCAGACACACGCCCAGAAAAACGGTAGAGACCTAAAGCAAATATGTGCATCTTTAATTTTAATGCTTATAACCAGTCATTTGTATTTACATTTACAAATCACTTTCCAAAGTTATTCATTTTAAATACAAATTTAGGTTAACTCGTGTTTAAATTTATACTACGCATGAAAATCTCTGCTTAGTATTAAACTATTACTAATTACCACCACTTTTTATCTCCGTTCATTGTAGTGAGAGTTAATTTTATAATAGCTTTCCGCACAAACCGAAACGGAAAGTAATATTCATTTATCGTAATATCAAATCAAATTAATAAAAAACGATCAAGTTTTGCTTAGTGCATTTATGAGCTGAGAGTTAATTATGTACACGAGGAGAACCGCTGCAATCAAAGAAACTGTTCGTTTGAAGATTGATTGTGTGGTCTCCTTAATACCTACAATGGACTCTTACTGGGTTGACACCCACTGCGTACCTGATTACCCAATACTGCTTAATGAAAAGTAATAGGAAGAGTGTTTCCAAATGCTTAGAGTGCAGAGGGCCCTCACCAAGGGCCCCCCTGCAGACCCCATTGAAAGAGTTATGCCTTTCCACGCCTTCACATCCTTTCCATAACTTTCAAAGAACAAAGGGTATCTATCTTCGCTCCTAAAGCTATCCTTGACTCTACTACCTTTTATAACCAATTTTTAGAAACAAAGGGAACTTCTTTTAAATAACTTAAAATTTGTGGAAAACAATCCCCTTTTCCGGAAACTGCTTGAAGTAATTTAAGGCATGTTCAACTAAATGAAATGATTCCAGAAGAAATGTTTGGTATCCAATATAACTAGGAATGCTGGGGAGTATTTCACCACTTCGCAATTTTCACTCTTCACTTTTCATTCCTCAATTTTCAAAAAATGAAAAGTGAGGATG
>JAQFYP010001653.1:0-14778 GCA_034694865.1 Bilobella braunerae
CAGTAGTGAATTTAATCAAATAAATTCATAACTAATTATCATTTATACGGTTTTTTCTATAACCACGGCGTGTGGTGGGCCCGCGGCTGGCGCTACTAGCGGTTTCCTACAGCCACGATTAATTAATGATTTGTTTATTTTTTTGCAAGCCCGTCGTCCTTAATGTGTGTCGAATTACAAAGTAATTTCAATTATTGTGTTTGCACTATTTCAGATTTAAAAACAATACTACGCGGGAAAAATGGATTTTAAATTTAAACCAAAATAAATGAGAGCAGACAGCAAGCAAGCACATGTTCTAGTTGCTTGCTTTCATTACATTAAATCAAACGTGTGTGGAAGTGGAAGTTAATTTGTATTTAATTAATTGGCTAATTATAATTAACGTTAATTTAGTTAATTTCTGATAGCAGGCAAGTTGTCGAAGCGGACTGCTGCTGTCTAAAAACGGTGACACTTGACTTTACAGTAAGTATTTCTAGGATTTTGTCTGTTTCTAGATGAAAAACATCCGAAAGCATTAGAGTAAAACTATACTGTTGTCTGTGTGTTTACAAAGTTTAGTGAATTCAATTCCAACTCGACAACCACAGATTAATTAACCTTCTTTCTAACTAGGTTATTTAAAATGAGCCCCAAAGGGCAAGGAAGGAAACGAAAAGCGCTGGACGAAAAGATTCTCGCAAAGGCTAGGCAACACATTCAAGAAGAGGACAACGCGGATGACGACGATGATGACGATGACGCACCTATGCCGCATGTCACTGAAGACGAAATTACCAGAATTCTGACTCCAGATGTAGACGCTGACGCACCAGTTGCCAAGAAAATACGCAAACCACGCCATGCCGAGAAAAGTACTGTCAAACCTGCAGGAGATACAGAAGAACAAGATTCCAAGGCCCCGGAAAAGAGCAAGCGGAAGAAGAAAAAGAAGAAGAAAAAGTCCGCTGCCGCTGCTCAACCGCTTGTGAAGACTGCCGAGTCAATCGGGCGCCACAGTTCCAGTGCTCTGGATTACCTACAAAAATGGAAACATTGTCGTGATGCTTGGAGATTTGAGAAATTGAAGCAAGTTTGGCTTCTTCAGAATTGTCTTGACGCAGAGTTGCTTCCGGAGAAGATGTTTCCGGATTTACTGGAATACATGGGATCGGTCCGTGGACAAGCTCGGGCTGCCACAGAGAAGGAAATGGGCGTCACAATGAAGGCTTATGAAATCACACAGAATCCCTCAGATGGTGCTACCCTTAAGTACGATAGGGCGCGGCAAATACTGCAAATGTTAAGTAGTGATTAGTTTATTAACTTTCACGTAAATTCATTTCTATAAAATGTATACTGATGTGCATAAATGCTATTTAAACGCCAAGACTTTTGAATGCTAAAAGAGCTTATGCAATACTGTCCTAGTTCTAATTAAGACATAGGCACGTAAGCTCTACATAATTTATAACTTGTTTTATGGTAGAAATATTTCGAGCAACACCAGTTTTTTTTTTTTTTAGTTTTCTTCTTTGCATTTAAGTTTTAAATCGTCAACGAGCTCTGGAAGAAACCCTTCAATGCTGTGTTAAAATTAGAATGTTCATGACTACATTAGTTAGTACATTAGGTATATTATGGTACATTAGTTTTTATGAGAATCTAGAAGTAAAATATTAATTTTGATCTACTCAACGTTTCAATTAGTGGAGTCCCCTCCTAGTTTTTATCTTATGTACGAGCTCTTCACAGTTTCTTTGAGTTTGAGAGAGTGTTAAATGAAAGTTCTGAAAGATCAAATAAACTTTTTGTGAATTGGTTAATAATGCGTTGCTATTCTGTTAGGTTTCCTGGGCCCTATCCTCGGGAGACTGGAATTGACGAGGGAAGTTTTTCCGGAAGTGCTTGAATGCTGTGCTGGAGTTGGTGAGAGCGTGTCGGCGTGAGCGTAGGCTGGGTCTCTTTGAGATGATTTGTGTAATTGAGTTAGTGCTGTTTGGTAGCTGGGCGGAGGATTAAGGATGGGAGCGGAGTGCCGGGTAATTGGATTTGTGTGGATAATGAGAGAAGTGGGGCCGAGGCAGTCGGAATTCGGAGCTTCAATTTCCAGGAAGCGGAGTCGGGAGTAATGGAATAAGGACGACTGGGGAAATTGGATCAGGCCGCCGAAGGCTTGCGCCGCGGCGGCCCTCGCGGTACTTTCACTGGATTCCATTAGATGGGAAGGAGCGGACTTGGACGGAGTGGGCTCCATTTCCATAATCGAACACACTCCCTTCCTCCTCAATTATTCAGAGACGAGATCAAAGGAAACTCCGAACAGACAGACACTCCGGACGGACGCTGCAGCTTCGCCCGTCCCCGCCAACAGCGCCCTCTCCTTCAAAATCCGAATACACCCTATGCAATTGAAATTGAAACGGTACAAGTACAAAATTAGTACTGCTACGCACCAGTAGAACAATATCGAACATCTAACATTGCCCAAACTGTGGTCGATATTTACTCTTTAGCGTCGGGTCTCTCTCAACGTGGATATAGCCACAGACATTTTTGTTAAGCGTGACTTTAATTTATCATTACGAACCAATTTCTGAACAGGTTCCTTGTGTCACAATTCGCAGGAAAAGTTTTGACAATTAACTTAGTTTAGTAGTTTAAGTAAAAAAATTTTTCTTAAGACTGTTATTGGAAGGAAGTCAATCTTGAATCTACTTTTTCTACAAAACAAAAAGGTGAAAACAAACAAAGAGCACAAGCATTAGCATTTCATTATTACAAATATTTCAGTTAAGTAATACGTTTAAATTTTTATCTAATTTCTGAACTTTTTAAAACTTTTGGCAAGCTATTTAGTACCTTAGCCTTCCGAAACTAAATTTGATTTGAAATGCTCTCCTTCCAATTACACGAAGTATAACAAGTTATTTTCGATATTTTATTAATTCACACGATTGCATGTGCATAATTTGAAATTCATTCGATTTACTTGCATTGTAACAATAATTTAACACAAGCTTAGTCTGCGCAGTTGAGTTGACTCTTTAAATGATCTTGATTTCATTGCAGAAACTTTCTCTTTCTGGAATAAACTTTCAAACTTTCATTTTCTCCAGAAGACGTCCAGAGAAAGCATAGGGTGGGTCTTGAAGGTGGAACCGTGGGACGGAACTGGGCGGTGGGGCAACGGCGGGGCATTTTGAAGGGTGGTGGAGTAAAAGGAGTTGACAGTAATTGGGGAGTGAATTAGTGGGTCTTTGTTTGGGTGGAGTCAGAGGGGGCGGGGTCTCCCAAGGGAATCCTCTGAATCAAAAGACCTCAATCACTCCCGCCTTCCAACTTCTCACTTTCTCCGACTCCCAGGGGAATAACCCACCTTTACCATCATACCCATCCCATCGCTTACGCTGAATCCACAATTTCAAATTGAAAAAAAATTCAATTGTACCCATTGGAAATCAATTGAATTTTTTTTAAAGAAGTTGCATTTAAAATAACAAAGTACATAGTTCAAAGTTCGTTAGCATTCACTTGGGCGGTAACATGTCAAAATGTGCCGAGACAATGATCTTCACCTTGAATAACTCGTTTGACTCATCATTTTTCTAGCAATTTGATTGCAAACCCAATTTTGTCGTCACATATCGATAATTTTAACGTTCTTTCAAAAAAATATAACAATTGCCAAATCCCAAGGTTAAGCTTTCCAGAGTTTAATAATATATCGCTGCAAAATTTTAGCTACTGAAAGTTAGTAACAAGTAGTTTGCTAGTTAAGTTACCTCTTCATAAAAAAATCAGGTTTTTTTGGTAATACTGTCACTTTCTGTATTCGGACTTTTACTTTTGTTACAAAAGTTATGTTATCTAGGAAAGCATTGCGCAGTCAGTTAAGGCTCAGGGTTTTACGCAAAGGATTTGTTGCTCTCTGACCCTTCGTAGGGCCTGGGCCCTTTAATTTGATGAAAATATAATTTAATATTAAAATGGAGAAGGGGAAGAGAGGCGGAATTGGAAAATGGGATTTTGGTTGGTGGACTTGTATGTAATCCTTCCTAATGTTCCCTCCGTGTACTTAACCCATTGTGTCTCTGGAGTGGGTGAGGATTAGCGTATTTGGGAGACCCTTACCTTCTTCCTGAGGTCATTTGCGGTGGCAGGAGATGCTTTGGCGGGTAGTTTTGAATGCCTAATCCCTCTTCTCCAGGGACTCCAGGCCCAAACCCTTTTTCCTGGAACTTCCTGGACCATTTTCCTAAGAACATAATGGACTTCCACCAACATTCTGACATCTCATTTCTCTCCTCCCCACCAAAGTGGATCTTCCTCATCTTACGCAGTCAGGAAATAAATCAACAAACTATTTACATTCTTCTTCCAACGTTAACTTTTTGTACTGTACTCTGTACTTTTAATAAATTAGACCACATCACCTAATATTTTAATGATGCTTAAGTCACGCCTAACATGAAGTTGCCGACCTATACATATGCTGTTGTTTAGTTGTTATGAGTTGTTAGGTAAATAAATAAACGGCAGAGTCTAAAAAAATTTTTTACCGCTAAGTACATTTTGGCGGCTAAGGAGGATTACTTTGGCTCTTGAAATAATTACGCTAGCTCTTGTGGTTATCTTATATTTAATTAACTAACAAACTTGCTCCCAAGATCTGTTGATACGATTGCTAAGCTTTGATATTTTATTTTCGTTATAGTGGTAAGCTTTTAGTGCTGGTAGTGTGGTAGTGTAATTTGGCTTAGAAGGATTGGTTAAACGAAATTCGAAAGAAAATTTTCAAACTTCATTAGAATAAGGGCTATATACAAACTGGAGATTTAAATTTATATTGTTTGTATTTTTTTTTCCTTTACAAAATAAAACATTTTTTTTAAATATTTATTCTTGAATGGCAGAAAATGATAAAAGTTCAAAATAATGTCTCCTGTCTGCTCTATTGAAATATTCTTGAAATTTTTGGCAATTTGAATAGGACAATAATGTCCTATTGTGAACTTATAATACTTTTTTAGGAATACTTTCCGATAAATTTTGTTAAAGTTTTTAATTTTTAATTTGCAATTCGATATAACCTTCCTGTTAGGTGTGAAGAGCTCAATTTGAAATTATGGAAGCGATGATGCTAATACGGACTGCTTTGAACTGTGTCAAATTTTCTTTTTGTGCAACTTACTTATTAATAAGTTGCTAAATAACAGGATTTTCCTTTCTAATTTGTTTTCGGCCTGCTGTTCCCTTCATAATTTTTTTTTAGAAAGTAAATGCTGTTGTACATGCTACATCCAATTTGGCGATTAGAGCTACTTCATCGAGTGTCAAATGTCCTTCATAAAGTGAAGTTGACACAAATGGAGTGGAGGGGAGATTAGGTTGATACTTTGATGACAAATTGGAAATGAAGGACTTGAATTCTATTCAAACATATTTACTCCCTTTTGTTCAAAACCAACCAAAAACGAAGGGATGAGGGCCCTTATTGGCAACTGAACCAACTTATGATTGTCAATTTACATTTCCACTCGATTTCCCCATAAACAAGGGATTTAGGACGGAGAGAGTGAATCAAAGACTTCCCAACTCCCTACCGTCAATTTTCAAATAAGCTTCCTAGAAAATTGGCATATTAAACAAATAGAACTTTATTTTGATCATTATAATTTTGGGAGGCTTGTGTGACATCAATGCTTTGTCCGGACTTCACTTGGGCCCTTTGGCCTCCTATTTGTAAAGTTACGGTAAAATGTTGGTGAACGGAAGAATAGGAAAGAATCAAAATCTCATCAAATCCCAAATCACCTTGAGGGAGATTCCATTTCCATTTATTATTTCATCTGAGCAGAGCAATAGATTTGGAGGGAAAGAATGAAGAGTTATGCTAATATTTGCCTGGGCTTCACATGGCATATGTAGCTAAAAAGGATGAAATATGATCTGGTTCCTTGTTAGTTGGAGTGTCTCTCGAGGGGAGGCTAATTTTAGGCAAAGTAATATTTCCACTTGGTACATGACTAATTGAGATTTGAGAAATGTGATTCTGACTAATTGGGAAGTCTCAGTTGCCGGATTCAATTAGAACCCACTTTCCTAAATTGCACATCAATTTACGAGGGAACCAGGAAGGAGCTTCACAAGAGCCTTGCTTAAGTGGAGACTGCAATTTAAATTCTGAGAAGAAAAAAACTTAAATTTAATACGGAATTAAAACAAAATGTATAATTAAACCACCACTTAACGGCCAAATTAAATCTTCTCTAAAGTTACAATCAAGACCTGATATTCCAGTATTTAAAGCGATTGGTCGTTTGGTGGTTTACCCCCAAAGAGTTTAAACCAAAGCGATCCCGTCTAATGGAATCATAAATTTAATATCATAAAAATAATAATATTGTTAATATAAATGTACCAAAGTTTTTGATGCGACATTTTCTGCTTGCATCTATTCAGTTAGTAAGTCCAATATCTTTGCGATTCAGTTATTTATGACAAAACCAATTATTCTTTTTCAAATGGCTAAAATATTCAGGAATAACTTATTTTACCTTTTAATTTATTTCAGCTTTGAAATATTAGAGATCATAATACTTTATCAACAGTCTCTATATGGTATTTTGTAGATTTATTTCAAAAGTAACTTGGAAAGCATATTTAAATCTACATCTACGTGATGTATACGAAGTTAGAAGTTGATGTATTTAAAGTTAGGAACGGAACTAACATTTTAGGAGGATGTGGTTTTTAATCTCGAAAATGTAATTGTAAAATGATGAAAATGGGCTCTTTTGATATTTTTTCTGATGAGCATGTTTCAATGAATCTTCCTTTTGATTTTGAATGTAGTTCCATTAGGAAGACTCATTTGTCTCTCGCTGACAGGTTAGGTTCCATTAATAGGAAGCAAATAATTAATTGTTCGGTGGCTGGGAAGACAGTGAGGAATGGAGTCACTCTGATTTGGATTTATGATCTCCCACTTTCTCCTTCCACTTTCTCTCAGTGAAAGAGGCATGGAGAGATAAGGGCTCGTAAGGAGCCAAGGGCCCTCCAACGTCTTCTTTCAATTACTTTCACTACCCCTGAATTGGATTTCTTTTTCAAGTCCCAGGCGGAAGCGGAGATGCCGGAAGGGCGAAGGCCTCATCACAATCAAGACGGTTGTTTACGCAATTTGGAATCCTCCCTTTGTGCTGGCTCTAAATGATGAGGAGGGTAATGGACTCGATTTGTTTTCCATTTACAGAGCCCCATTCACCCAGCCTACTCTCGCTTTCTCCAGCCATCCTTTTTCCAGCGATCCAGGATTTCCGGAGGGAGCGAAAAATAGAGGAAGGGAAGAAGTGCCTTCTTCACTGAATAACAAACACCGCAAATGAAGCAAACCAAGAGGCAGAGGGAAAGGTTCGACAATTTGGCTTCATCGCCCAAACTGCATGAGGCTCGATGAAAGGAAGTCAATTGAAGGGGCTCATAACTTCGTTTGGAGCACTTTGCCCAAGTGATGACACAGAAGCGAATCATGGCCTCATCCAGAACAATCATCCCTGTCATTAAGGTTCGGCAAGTCAATAATACTAAATTTTCAATTTGGAGCCAATTTACTGCATTTCATCCAACGCAGAGAAATTTTCCACTTTTCGATATCGAATTTTCCAAACCACACCCTAATAAAAAGGTTATAAATACACCTCTACTAATCTAGAGTTCAACAAGCAAACGTAGGAAAAATTAGCGGTATGTAAGTGTCCTAAGAACTTCAGTTGCTTTTTTTTCTAATTTTAGGAAATTGTATTTTGCAAAATTTTGCAAACATTTTTTAAATTGAAGTTTGATTTAATTTTTAACCGGATTTTTTTACGGATGAGTCAATAGATCCAATAGATAAAAGCCTTAAATAAGAGGCTTCAACAGTAATGCATTGTTTATTTCTAGTGCTAAACGCTAACTACAAGAAAAAATTGACACCAACTTTTTCGAGATCGAAAACAAAAGTGCTGTTGTTAAAGTTTCACTATTCTTTATTATTCCAAAATTTTCAAGTCAGTAATCATAAGACAAGAATAGTGCAAAGTTAAGCATTATTGGTTTTACAAGTTTAATGTTTTTGTATTACAACAAGGCGTAGCCGTACATTTACCGTTGCCATTACCCTTTGCTACAGAGTTGTAAAGCTAAATGATATGGAAAAGGTTAGTTATCCTTTCAACACGGCCTGCTTTCAACGACATGGGCCCTTATGCTTTCATTTGCTTTCACTTGAGCGGTGATTGGCTGGTTATTTGACTTGAAAGGTTTGGGAAGCCAAAAGATCGTAAGTGATTCCCGGGAGCCTCACTTTCACTTTATCTCCACATAAACATTACAGAAATGACTTTATCCCATTTTCCAAAGGAAGCTCTTAAATTACGAACCAACTTCCTATTCGCCTAAATGCGCTGCAAATGGCTACACCAATTCCGACGAAGCCAAGCGTTTCAGGACGAGCGACCCCAGGTCAAATGGCCTGTACTTAATTGAGGGCTCGGGCCGAAGTGAGTCACTTGAAGAATCGTTTTGTGCCTCTCCAGTTGAGCCCAGTTCCGGCCTCCCTTTCAACCACGAGGACAAAGGGGCCCTTCAAGGAGTGTTAATAAGGCTCTCATCTGATTTGGGTCGAACTTCCGCCGGCGTCTCCAAAGCGGATCTCCATTAGAGAAAGCAGAAGGCTTTTCTCTTTTGCGAAAAGCCATAAATTCCTGCCTGGAGAAAGTTAAATGGGGAGGAAATGGAGCACTTAATGGTCTCTAATGGACTACTGGCAGCTTTTTTCCAGCCAGATTCATGGCACTTCAGCACAAAAGCAAGTACTTGCTTCCCGGTAAAGGAGGAGCATCACTCCAAACCAACCACTCCCTTTCGCCAAACAATCTTTATTACGCTTTCTTTCCTCATTCAACAAATCTCGCCCTCTTACAAAAACAGAGCTCCCTACCCTAACGCTGATGCTTAAGTCCTTAAGGAAGTCAATATAATTGTATACAATTAGCATGCTTGCTCTACTGCTCCTTATTCTGCCGTCGCTCCAGGAAGAAGGGGCTGTTGAAGAGGGACTCATGGAAGGACTGGAGAAGGGCTGCTGTGTGTTCTTGGGCCTTGCGTCGCAGTTCAGCGACACTTGAGGAACGGGGGTCGAGCATGCGCCCAACACCAAGTGAAGACGAAAAGGGGGCCTTGGATGACCAGCAATCAAAAGGGCCTGCATAAATCCCATAAACCAAATTATAATAATTGCTTGTCAGAAATAAAATAAACTTTTAGCAGTTTTTGCAATTAATGATTTTGAGGACTGTCTTGTGATTGCAATTAAAACAATTAACATAATATTCACTTCCGGTTTGGATTATAACCACCACACCCAAAATATTAATAAATTGACAAATATTAAACTTGTTTTCTCATTATATTAAACAAGTATTAAAATTAACTTTTAGCTAAATATTGGCTCTAAATTATGTAGGCAATAAAGCGTCGTTCACGCAAACCCAATTGAAAATTGGAGGAACTTAAAAAGTAAGGTATTCTTATTATGATAATGCTAAACTTTCGGAATAATATCTTACCTTTGATTGAATTATTTGTAGTCAGCATAGGTGAAGTTGCATGGAATGGTGTTGGAAATATTGGCCGTACTTCTCCAATTGGTCGGAACCTAGAAAACATTTTAACGTAAAAATCATAAACTCCCAAGTATCTATTAATTGCCTTGGAACAGAAAAAGGTATAGGGACATTTTTTGTCCCTATAAAAAAAGTTCTAGGGAAAAAAGTTCCTGGGACAAAAATAGGGTTTAGGAACAAAAGAACAAGTTCAGAATGTTATTTTCATATCATGCAAAGTTGCAAATATTTTGCAAAATGTTATGTTATTAGAACTTCTCTTCTTTAAATTAAAAAAATCTTAAAACTTAAAATACTTGACTCACCCGTCTGCGAGTGAGCGCGGCGGTGAGGGGAAGCGTCCTGACTCTCTTTTTTCATCGTTGGAACTGCTTGCGTTAGAGCTGGGACGCGTCGACTTGAGGTCTACCTTGGGACACTCGTCTTCCTCGTCCTCCGTCTCCTTGTCCAGGATGTCAACATCGTCGTCTTCGGGGTCGTCGTCGAGGTCCTTGGCTTTGGCCTTGGCATGATCCTCCTTGAGCCGCTCCGCCTTCCGCCACTTGGCCCTTCGGTTCTGGAACCAGACCTGAGCCAAATTGAATAAAAAGTTGGGTTGAGTGACAGAGGAGTACTCAAGTATTCAAAACATTCTGCCTCCTGTCCGATCCCCTGTCGGATCCCTTGGCAAAGGCCGCTCGGCAGGGGCCCTTGACTGACGCTAATCCCATCACAAGAAATCCCAATCCGGGCTCCGTCTACCATCCCAACCACATCTCGGCACAGCATCCACTCCACCGACAGTCGAAACAAAAGAAGCGTGTCCCGAGAGCACGCGTCAGCCAAAAGTAACTTTAGACGTTCTGTCTGCCTGATCAAATCCAAAACACACCCGGAGATGATCACTTCAGATGCTGAGGAAGAGACCCATTCTTTTTCTTCCTTCAAGTACAATGGACCACTCCATGTCCGACCGCATTCGAATTATGAGAGCTCAAATCCAATTTGAAAAACTTTTTCTTCTTCCATCCAAGTTACGCTACTATTATTCCTGCCTTCCCTTAATCGAAATTCAGTTATTGGCTTAAATTCTCCTACTCGCATAATTGGATTCTCCGTAACTTTTTGGGAACTAGAGCTTAAAAGAAACTATTCGTGTGTCTTACTTTTCTAAAAAAAAAAAAAAAAAAAAAAGAAGGTCGTGTAGATTATATTAAAGTAGTGAAGTCTGAAGGGAAAGTTTGACCAAAGTCGATGCGTAAAGTTCAAAATCTGGTATCAATTATCTGTTACATTTTCGAATCTTTAGTTTCGAATTATATTTTCCTAATTAAGTATTTTTTTTTATTATGATTTGCTACAACCCCCTGAGGCTCAGCCTATGGGGCTCTAGCCACCCACTAGGGGGCGGGGGAGCCCTATGCCCGATGTCCTCACGCCAATTCGGGCCGAGGTGTGTGGAAAAACCTGGTGGGAAAACCACACACCCTAATTAAGTATTGGGGTCTTCCAATGCTATTTGTCAAAGAATTTCATAGTTTAGTAGATCTTTAGAGCTATTACACCTCCTGCAACGTGGCGAAAGTTATTCTGTCGGTTTTAAGCGCACCAAATCAATATCGGCAGGCAAATCAAAATCAGGATTTCATTTGGATGTTTTTTTTTAAATCAGGATTTCATTTGAATTTTTTCAAAATCAGGATTTCCTGGAATCTGGAAACTTTAGGTACAATCACATTGTTTCCCATCTTCCGTACAAGCGGATTATTAGTGTGTTGATTCTAAACCTAATCTAATAACAATTTTAGAATAACCGAGGAATAACGTATCAAAATCCAGACTCTTCTATGTGCTCATATTACGCAAGTGGTGAAATAAAAGGTTTAACATTGAAATTGAAAAGTAAGTTTGATTCTAATAAAAGTTTGTACCAAATAACGTTTCTGGACGGAATTATACTTAACAAAAATTATGTTACGTTTTCTTAATTTTTTCTGGAGTGTGAGCATTAATGATCTTAAAAATTTCAATAGCGTTTTAGTTAAGTTTATTGTAAACCTTTACATTTTTGTTAAATGAATTGGTAAACTTATTTAATTGTAAGAACAAACTAAAAGTTACTTTTGCAATTTCGTCATGCCTTTCAAAGCAATAAATAGTTAATTCAAATGATTTTGAAGTTATTCACCTTTTTTCTTCTTCTTTTTTTTAATAAGTTCTGAGACCTCGACTCCAATTATCACCTTCAATTAGCATTGTACCATATACCGAAATTTCAGCGTGACAGAATTCACAGCTTTACGTTTCTTAACCCTTTTGGAATAATTTAACAGTATATGCATTCAAAGAGAAATTGATGGTGTAGGCTTTTCCCTTTTCTAGCTTTTGGATATTTTTTTTTAGGAAAAATTACGTTTGGGAACAAGAGAAAGCTAAAGGATCATTTATAAAGGATCCTAGAGGAAATCCCTGTCCATTCGTGGTCAGAATGTGGTTGAATTGGATTTGGTGAAAGGAGCCTTAAGGCGAGTGTCATTAGTTTTCATTTGAAGGGGACATGGCCCAGTCACCTGGGAGTCATTACGTCCACTCCCTTCCCCAGTCAAGATCCTTCAATGAGGGGGCAGGGGGAGCGCAGAGGGGAGGGGCATTAAGGCCCTCAGCGAGCAAATCACCTTCAATTGCTTTCTCTTACCTGGACACGAGCCTCTGTGAGGTTGATTTTGAGGGCGAGATCCTCTCGGGTAAACACGTCAGGATAGTGCGTCGAAGCAAAGGCCGTCTCTAGTTCTTCGAGCTTTACAAATAAAATGAAATAAAAGTGATTTATGTTTAAATGGTAGAGAATTTTTTTTAAACGAATTGGACGCTTGCTAACGTTTTTCTGACCTGCTGCAGTGTGAACGTTGTTCGATTTCTACGCTGCTTTCTCCGGACAAACGAGTCTTCCGTTACGGAATCTCCATGAACGTACCCATAGGACGGATCTAATAAGAACAAATAATAAATTTAGGTCAATAAATTAATTGTTTCACTAACTTATAATGGTAATTTAAAGTTATTTTACACTACAATACAAATTATTACGAGATTTTCATCGAAAGTTTCCTAAAATTCTAGCGGGCCTAAAGCCTAAATCATGGCGTCAGCCACGTCGTGTCTATTCTAATTCTTTTTAAAAGTTACTTATTACTTTTTATTTAATAGTATTTCAATTTACGAAAGAAGATTTTGCAATTTCCAAACGCAGTTACTTTGTTTCGATATTGGGTGAAAGTACCGAAACTACATTACCTTGTACCTTTAATCAATCTGACCTTGTAATCTAGATTAATTTAAATTATTTGCTTTGCTATATCAATATTTGGGTCCCTTAACTCAATACTGTAGAAGTTTCACATTGTGTTAGTTAGAATTTGGAAAGCAGCAAAGCTCACATAAAAATATTAAAATTAATTTGAAACTGCGAAGAGAAAATATTAACAACTACGACCATTTTAATAAAAACCAGTATAAATATAACTCACAAATAACCTTACAAAAAAACCCTATGTGCTTTTGCTCTGCTACACTGACGCAACACATTCTACATGACGAAAGTAATAATTACTAAAAAAGATGATTTTTTATTAAGTTGAAATCCTTCAAATACTGCAAACTGCTATGCTCTATTTATAAGAGTACAATCAAAGGTAAACTTATTTACATTTGAGGTAGCAGCAAAAATTTTACACTATCTCATATAAGTTTTAGTCTGAAACAGCTCACTCTCACAAAATCAACGAAATAAAATTAGAAATTGGTTAATTTAGGTTCATTAGTCTTGAATTGTAAAATAGCGTTGCGTTTCTTGAGAGTAGCTATTGGTGCAATATTAGCAAACTGCTTTCACTTCCTCCAATTGACTTTACATACAATTCTCATTTATTACAATACACTAAAATTGAATTTAACAAAAAGCTTCAAATTCAAACTTAGAAAATAGATGATTTGAGATGAATAGATTGACTTACAGGGATGATGAGCAAATGTTGCGGTGGGAGTGTGAGGGTATTCTATTGGCGGAAGGCGTGCGGAGAGCGTGGCTGGGCCAGGACAGTGGTAGCAGAACATTTCCAGGAGTCGCTTGTTCATGGCGAGTCAGTCCAGCATCCAAGATCAAAATGGTCCAGATCAGCATCATGCTCCTCCAGACCCTCCTCCGCTCATTTTCTCGGGCACTTTCTCCAGCCATCCCCCTGCCAGCAGGGCATGAGCAGAGACGCTGGACTTGTCAATGCCACTTGGCCTATCAGATGACGAAGGCCTTAATTCAGCGCTTCCTCATTGAGACTCAGGATGAACCACTTGCTCCTTCCTAATTACGCAAAATACTTCCTCATTAAGTGTCATAATTGAATCAAGGGACATGAGATCTCTGGGAAGTCACTCAAAGTCAAATACAAGTGAATAGAGTCCTACTAGGCCTTAACATCACATCACTCCATCAGAATCATCTCTAAATTTGCTCTCTATTTAACAAAATCTAAAAATTCTCATACCAAATCCAACCTCATTTGTAGCCGAGGTTAATTGAATGCTACAAACAAAAATTTAAAAATGCAGTGGTTAGGGTTTGAGTTTAAGAAAAGTTCAGGTTTGTTCACAAATGCTGAAGCTTCAAAACTACCAAACTTAGCAAGCATTTTCAAAATCGAAATCGCAAAATCGACTTTTATTTCAATATCAATCGGAAAACAATGTGATTTATATAAATGTATTTTATTTTATCCACACCCACCATGTCTTTCAAAACCTGATGGGTTTTATATCAGTACAATAGCATGTTGGTACCGAACAATGCAGGTTTCAAGCTACTATTTTTATTTCATTCAAAATTTAATCTAAAAATTGAATAAGTAGACTAATTTCTATGACAACAAACTAATGAGTTTGATTTAGAAAAAAAAAGAACAATCAGAAGAAAAGTGATCAAGAACTTTTTACTTGATAATTTTATATAAGTAGGCTAGGCTGGATAGCATTATTTTTGGACTCAGGACGCTGCAGAACAAGTGACAGACGAAACAAAAATGGAACCCGGTTACTGCGATAATCAAGTAAAATGCGACGGAGACTGTGACGGCCTTTACTATGAGCCTGACAT